>JAGFPH010000013.1:278783-292832 GCA_018207615.1 Philaenus spumarius | reverse complement strand
GACTATCGAGTGTTTGCAACATCTGTGAAATGGACTATCGAGTGTTTGAAGGCACCCCGGCTGCGGTAGACTTAAAAATATTGTTTCACTCCTTCCGAGCTTTAATTTATGATTTTTAAACAATATGTCTTATGTTATATCAATGTTTTTACACACACCTTACCCATATCTAACTGCAGCTCAAGGTAAAACGAGAAAAAAATTTTAATAGTACACCTGAAACCTTACCGCGTAGGCCTAGTAAAACATCTAACTGAGCATTCAGATGGTGAGAAACGAGAAGACCTACATTGGTCCCACGCACTTAGATAGTTTAGATGCTAATTTATTTAAATTCAATCTAAATGTGAGTATGGATAGTATTTTAACACGAAATACTATTTGACAAAAAGTTGCAAAAAAGAAGAGGAACTAGCCTATGTATAAATAATCTCGCCTGTCTTTTGTTGCCCTTGTATCCAGTGATGTGTTACACAATTCCAAAAAACATTCAGTTACTTATAGTATAGAACAATATTAAGCTCGACTTGAGAGATAATAATTACAAAGGAATAAAAACTGAAATTCTCACAAACAATACCTGTGTTATTCAATCTCTTTCAACGCAACTGACACCATCTTCAGTCACGCATGAACTTCAATAACCCAATTATATAACCAGTTACCATTAAAGATAGTACGTCACTAAAAATGGCAAATTGCCGTTGAAACGTGTTGAAATAATCTAATATATATGTATAGTCCTAAGAATAAGAGATGTTTTGGTGTAACGTCTATTTTAAGAGTTCTTCATGAAAGATTTGAATACGTTGGTACACAAATATATCACAAAATAGTTGCAAGTAAACCATTTTTTTCATTTTAAAGTAAACCCGTCTATGAATTTTCCTTAACCATTAGGTAAATTAGCTGGTTTTCCAGCGTAGATTTCTAAAAGTGTGTTATTTCTGCTAATTACTTTTTAAATCTTGCCTACTCACTAAATTGAACGGTTCCTAAAACATCAATTAATAGTTTAATATACATTTATTTGACTAAATTAATCAGATTATCTGTGAAACACAATATTCAATAAACCAACACGAAGAAAGTTTGTTCAAGCATGTCTATATAAATAAAAGCGAAATACCACTCACTCACTCACTCACTGACTCACTCATCACGATTTCTCAAAAACTACCGAACGGATTGAAATGAAATTTGGTATGTAGCTTCCTCTAGGGCCATAGGTGCTTACTAAGAAAGGGTTTGAAAAAATTGGAAATTTTAGGGGGGTTTGGGATGTAAAAATTATTTAAGCACGATTTCTCCAAAATTACCGAACAGATAGGAATGAAATTTGGTATGTAGTTTCCTCTAGGGCCATAGGCGCACGCTAAGAAAGGGTTTAAAAAAATTCGAAATTTTAGTAGGGGTTTGGGGGGATCAAAGTTACTAAAATCATAATTTCAGATCTTTTATTATTATGACAATAGTGCTTTTGTTATTTAAGATCCATATTATATAAAAGCCAAATACCACTCACTGACTGAACACTTAAAAAGAATACAATTACGTTAAAAAGACTGAAAATACCAACCACCACAGGCAACGCCGTACGGGTCAGCTAGTAATTATATTTCATAGAGATGTTTTTAGAATGAATAGTAGTTCCTGTTATGCATGCGCACTAGACATAGACAGTACAGCCAGTTGTCTCATACAACTTCTCCTTTCTGTAAAATATACGACAGTTAATTATAAAATATAAAAAGATGTGTTACACTGGTGTCCAACGGAATACGGAAAGTGTAACTAGCTTGAACCAATAACAAGCGTCTAATATTGCTGTCATTAATAGTGTAGGGAAATTAGTCTAAAAACAAATATGAAAAGTTATGTAATCGGGAAGTTGAATTTTTTATATTTGGTTTTTATTTTTATACGTGCAAATGAGTCGAAACCGAATATCTCAGCAAAACTGACTGCGGCTTAGCGAGAAAAAAGTATAAAAGTGCATTGTAAGTGTATCGCTACAATCATTTTTAATTATTTCCGGCTCTATCATTGGCGGATTCAGGGGGGCTGCGGGGCTGCAGCCCCTCCTCCTTTGAGTTATTATATTTTTGTTTTGTTTATTGAGTAGTCTCAGACAACATAACTTGTATCGAATATTTCACAAACTAAAAATTAACCAATCTCAATAAAACAAAAACCATTGGAAAGGAAATGTTTTAAACTTTATTTTTTGTATTTACAAATTTCTTCTAAAACGAATATTAACATTGTAATCATCGTTGTAATATTGTAGTCTAAATCAACTGATGCCGCGCAAGAAAGCACAAGGAAAAGATCAGGACTGCAGAGTGTATATATAGGGAATCCTACACTCTGCAGTCCTGGAAAAGACTCAATCTCGTCACTTTTTAAAGGCGTATAACCGTTAAACAGACTTGTTTTGAGAAAAGATAAGGGCACCATTGGATTCGTCAAGATTTGAAATTTCTACCACGATCTTCCAATCATTCGTCACATTTGTAGTTTCTTAGATATGAAGTTTTCTGTAAACCCTTGCAATTGGACAGTTTTTAACCAATGAGAAAGCACATTTTGCAATCGATGTATCTATTACAAATCGATATATTTGCATAATGATTTTGATATCTATTTAAAGTGCAATTTCTATATTTTCGTTTGTTATAAGGAAAACCTGGTTTAGTGTTCCGAGGCTATTCGGGTATTTCCGTGAAATATGTACATTTTGAACGCTCTAGGCGCGTTAAGCCGTTACATTTTCCCGTCTGACTGGAACTGTGTACTTTAGGTTTGTCAGATTTTTTTTAGTTGTTCTAATAAGGCTTTTTAAAATTAACAAGTATGCAGTTCAGTTTTATGATTTATTCTCTACAATTTGTTACAATGAAATTCCATTTTTGGGAAAAGCATATAATCCTTGATTTCTATTCAAAATGGGTGCTCGTGAAATAGTCTTAAAAGACGTTTTCAAGCACTGTATTCCAACAATATGATTCTATTACCCCCCCCCCCGATAGGTGACAGCCCCCTCCTTGAAAACCGGCTGGATCCGCCCATGGGCTCTATTGGTCGTAGAAAAATTAAAAAAAAGGAAAATACTCATAAATGTATAGACGATTGAACTGTTGGGGTATAGTTACATTAAAAATATATCATAATCTCAAAAAATACAAATAACTCTATTTATTTTATTTTTTACTAATAATACAATAAGTGGGGTAAAAACAGATCTTTACGAAAATTCTAGAAAATATGCACTTTCAAGCTATAAATATGAGATTAAATTGCGTCTTAAAGGTTTACATTTTTTATGGCCTTAATTAGCCGTTTACGAAAAGAATTAAAACTTTGCCATTTTGAAACATGGTCGTACGGTGAACCATTTTTATTTAACAAGATAAACAGATTGTAACATATTATGTTCATAAAAACGGAGGACATAAAAACCTACACTTTAAAAACAGAAAGTTCACCCTACCACCATTTCTCATTAATGTTTTTTTCTAAAATACCCTATTAATACTCGCATTTCTGCATAAAAATACATCACTGCTCAAATTTTCATAAAGTTTTGACGATTTTTACCCACTTATTGCATTTTAGTAAAAATAAAATGAATCGAAATACTTTTATTTTTGAGGTTAGGATCTATTTTAAATGTAACTATACCCTAACAGTTCGGTAGTCTATTCAATTACGAGTATTTTCCTTTTTCTTAAATTTGGGTTCGTCCAATAGAGCCGGAGTTATTTTAGTGTAGCGATACACTCAAAATGCATCAACCATCTAATTTTACACATTTTTCTCGCGAAGAAGCAGCCCGATTCTGATGAGTATTTGATTTCGATTCATTTAAATGTATAAAAGCAAACAAAAACACTGAATTCAACTTCCCGATTAAATGTCTTTTAAATTGTTATTTATCTTAGTCCAATATAAAGGCTAGATATTAAGGAAACAGTAGTCTTTAAAGTTCAACTTGTAAACACATCTAACTAGTAGAACACACTCAAGATGGGAAACTGTTGTCTTTTTACAGTCATTTATAAATGTTGGGATTGACACATTTTTTTTGGCATGGTAGTGGGGCTCTCTGGTATTGGCTTCAAATTCAACGAATGATTTGCAGAGACCATTAGTTACACAAGAAGTGAACAACAGGCTGCCCCCTGGTCATTGTCACAATTAACCGATCATTGTCTAGTGCCATATCTATCAATGACATTTCGAAGGAGTGAAAGCAACTATAGCTACGGAGAGCCATCTCCAGTTACTTTCTCTGGCGTCACCACGGTCATAACCTGCCGCTGTACCGTAACCTCCAACAGCATCTCGGATTGGTTACGTTTTCACTTTTAGGGACGCCTCTGGGTGTAGATGTAATTTTATCTTAGTCTCTTTAAATAATTATTGTTCGAGCATGTCTGACAAATTTAAGAAATAGTTAATACTAATACTGTAGTTACAAATTACATTCTACACAGATGTTAAACTGCCATATTATTATTTCATCTGTGCACTTACAAATTAGATTAAAATAAAATATATTTTAATGTAGTGATTGTATAAAGTTGAATACACATCTTTTCAAAAGTAAAAACAGAGAAATTTAAATAATTTATCACACTGATAATTTACTATTTTGTATCTTATGTAGTGTTTGATGGGATGGTTTTGGTTCAATGTGTGGTTGTGTTATGTCCATCTTCATTCATTAAAAAGAAATAATATCAGACACATCCTTTCCAAAAGGTAAATTTATGATTTTCTACGGATTACCTTTTAAATGTAAAAGTTTTATTACAGTCTTTGAAGATAATATTTTAAAATAAATTAATTATAAAACAACTGTTTACCCCAGCAACGTTATAAATATCTCATTAGTTGTAGGTGGCAAATAAATTACAAATAAGTCAACGGTTGGAGTACCGACCAGCTAGCCTTTTAGTGCACGTCTATATTTTCGTTTATAATGGTGCGCTTATGAACTCTTATAACCTCCAAGTAGAGTGAGTTGTGTGTTACATATATGTGTTATGCTTTGTGTCTGTAATTATTATGCAACCTGATGATGGACGAAAAAGGTCAGAAACTACAATCGTTTAGAAGAAAAAACCAAATAAGGATCTTATGGCTTGAGTAAAAATCACTTATATACAGTAATTATATTATAAAACTCATCCGTGGGCCAAAATTACTAAATTACAAAAATATTTTTTCACTATTGGAATGCAATTAATACAGCTTTGAACTTAGCCAGGAAAACTTTTCGGGGGGGGGATCGTCAGGTCAGGACCGGGGATTTGAATTTAAACCCTTTTAACACGTTCACTGCTAAGGTCACTCATGTGAGCGTGACACTGAACACTATGAGAAGCGACCGACTCACAGTGCATTGCACGACAACCCCATATTGGGAGTATTTTCAATACACAATGCAGTGCGTGCTTCGCACGCCAACCCCGTATTGGGGGAATTTTCAATGCACAGAGCATTGAGTGCTTCGCACGCCAACCCCAGTTTTGGTAGTATTTTCAATACACAATGCATTGCGTGTTTTGTTAGAGTAAAGTATTTTTGTTGAACCTTCATAGTTTTCTTATTTAATAGATCGGATCAAGCTCACAAGAGAGTAAGGCTGTAACCTACTGCATCCATGTGTATTGTACGTTGTAGTTTAATCAAGTAAATCTAAATATCATGCTTTATCCTTTGTTGTATTGTCTATTTTATAATTTAATTTTGCACTTTTTTAAGTGTATTATTAATTTTTACTACCAAAATTGACCCCCTAACCCAACTGAGGCCTATAGTTGGGGCTATGGTCTTGGAACTGAGCTACAAGAACTAAATTTATAGTAATTAAAAAGCAATGATCCAAAACCACAACAAACCATATTAAGTGTCAATAACATCACTTATTACAACTAAAAATTTGTTTTAATTGTTGCAAAATCAATTTTTAATGGAACTGTAAATACAGCCATCATTGAAAAACATTACCTTACATTAGGCCAAGATATATCCAATTACTTCGACACCAACTTCTATCAATCTTTTTCTACCTCAGCATAAATTGATTAAACACATTTACTATTGCCTGTTTTAAATTATTGTTTACTGCTTAATTTATAAAGTTGTGATCGTTTAGCTTTTCAGAAAAGTTCTCTACTGTTATTCCATACAACTTATATAAATATAAAAATATTATATTTTCAGTTATTGACTTCATTTGTAAAAATTTACAAAAGTATTATGTTATATATTGAAAAGCACAAGAAGATTTTTAAAATTTTTGTTTTACTGGAAAGTGCATTATTCCATAAAAGATAATAATGTTATATGTGAAAATATTATATCAATTCCTGATTGAAAACTCAATAAGTCCACAAACTTTCTGTAACTGTTCGGTATATTAACAGGCTGTCCCGCTTTTTTCTGTAAAAATAGTTTTTTTACGATTATTTTTTATGTAATCAAGACAGACATTCAAACGACAGTAAATTTATTAAAATCGGTACCGTAGGACTGAGATGTGACACCTAGATCATGACGCATGCGTAATAAGGACAGAGTTTTTGCGTGAATGACAGGATTTGTTTTATATAATGGAGACAGAGATTTTCTTTGGTTATACACTTTCATAGTAATGATTATCTCATAAAACCTTGTAGTTAATAAAAATACAAAAACAAAAATTTTGTACGTATAGTGTCGCCATCTTGAAACATGGAATTCTCCTGTTTGAAAACTCAAAAATCCCACAGACTATCCTAAACGATTCAGTGAATTAACAGGATTTCAAGTTTTTTTCTCTAAAAGTAGCATATTTATAATTATTTCTAGAAATGTGCGTTACGAAGATGATCAGTATTGGTATATTAATCAGCAGAATTTACATATTCTATGATCTCTAAACTGACATGTATTCTTTTCTCAGTGGCATTTCCATCAACATCTGATTTTATATGAAATAATTTGTCTCAATTTTTTAGGATAGTTTTTTTTTTTATAGGAATAGGCCTAAGTCTCACTTTAAACTTCATTATTTGTTCCAGGCATTTAATATTATTTACTATTTTAGATTTGATGTTATGATTAAATATGCATCATTTTCGTAAATAAATTATAAAATAAGTGTGTCTCTTCCCTAGTAGTTAAAATAATATACAGTATAGGCCTACAGTATTCGGGGACGACAGGTATCTTGTAAATTATAGTTTCTGTACGAAACTTATTTGGGAAACCTTTGTCACTTTTCCGTAGAATTGAAAGAATACAAATAATTATCAAAAATTACATCTATTTTCCATTATGATTTTCTAATTTAAAACTCTTAATTTTATTGTTTTTGTGATTTTGAAATAAATGTTAAGGTCTCCACTAAAAAATAATACATATGCAATTTTAAAAAGTTACTCTTAATTGATCTTGTAGAGATGAACATTTCCAGTAATAATGTGTTACCATATTTTGGTTTACAAGTCCTAGTAAACTCTGAAATCGTATCAGTGATGTTAAGCCGCGCCCAAAAATCGGTTGACGCCAATGCTTTTGACGTAGTGTCAGACTTGTGAAAAGGAATAGCATAACCACTCTTTCCGTTGGCTTTGAAAAGTTACTGTGTGTGTTCCGATGTCACCCACCTTTCTCTCGCCCATCCCTAAAAGGTCTAAATCTTAATTACCTTGAATAGTTGAATGCTCACACATTTGTCTTATTTGTTTGTTGCTTTTTCAAACGAACTTGAAGAAACAGGTTCACTACTTTTTTTTAAGGCGGTATCACAAAAACATTAACAGATTCGAACAGGGAGCTTCAAGCTTCGGAGTTAGGTACCCTAATTATAATTATTTATTTAATTTACTTGCCAACTTTCTTACTTCAAGAGGTTAAGGTCTATATATAGGGAGGTTTTTGGTTAAAAAATAAGTTTAATGGAAAACAATAGCATAGCTTATCTTATCTTCTAAATCGAGAGATAATTGTCTGTCTGCTAAATGTATCTGGAATCTCCGTCTAAGGATTTTTGATTTTTTGATTTTATATGGGGCTTTTGGCCACGAGAAATCGATTGGACATTGTCACCAGTCTGGGAAAATTCGTTTTCTACGTCTTTTTATTAAATTAAAAAGTGAAATTTGTCCATTTTAAACAATACAAAGCACAGCTGATGCAAATGTTTTCAATGTCATTACAATAACCATCTGTTTTCTTTTAAACGAAGCACAGCTGATGCAAATGTTTTCAATGCCATTACAATAATCATCTGTTTTTTTATAAACTGTATTTTATTAGAGGTAAGCCTAATGTTGTATCTATTTATATTTACCATGGCAACGAATACTTCTGCTAAATAAACATACCCTTTATTTAGTTGTTTAATGTTATAGGCCTAACCTAAACGATGTTCACGGAAATTTGCAATAATAGTTATTGACGTGAGCGAACTAGGCCCTGCTTATAATCGAGCTTTAGCTCGATCTCCTGATACTAGTATTTAAATGTAAATTAACTTGCAATTGGATTGTAAATCAACGATAATTGGTGTGTATAAGTTACTGTATAACAGTACTGGCTCCACCCCTGCTCGCTTCGCTCACTAACCAAGGCGGTGAAGCCAATGCAAACAGACTATTGTACACTCTGATATTTTCACGGAAATGACTGTTGAGCGGAAACCTATACATACAGCTAATGTAATAATCCGAATTGCGAATTGCTGAATGTTGTAATTTCACCATTAATATTTAAACAATCAATAATCAACATACCAAACAAATTTTGATATAATAAACTAAAGGAAACAATATAATATGTAACACCAGATGTTTCACTTATAATACAGAAAGCCTTTTGTTTGCTATTAACTAATATAAAAAAAAACTGTTAGTTCTGAAGAATTTAAATTTTAAAACCTGCATCTAAATTCGGAAAATTATTTTCAAATAAACGTGTTTGGTTCATTGTAGGTTTAACATAAAATTATGGTAACTTTTAGATAAAAATCAGCTGTTTTATTAGTTTATTGCGTATAACAACAGATTTTTGAATTGAGTCATAATATAGTAAGCATTTTTTGTAGATTTTTGGAGTTTGCTTTTAGTTTGTTAATCTAATAACCTAAAAATAAGCTGTTGGTTGTGAATGATGATAAAAGTGATTCTAAATTTGCTAAGTTGGTTGCTATGGTAATGAATGTGAACAAACATGTGTTGCTAAGCTTTTGATCCAAACAGCTGTTTTATCTGAATTTTCACAATTTTTAAGCTTTAAAATAAACGTTTTGCAAAATCCTTTCTTAGTGTGCCATCTATGACCCTAAAGAATCTACCTTTAAATTTTTCTATTTGTATCTGAAATATATATATATATATATATATGTATATACATATTTTTTTACACGAGTAAAACTCTCTAGTCAACAGTTTTATTCTACTTTTTGTGTGTAAATGGATGGAGCTTATAAATATTTATATACTCGATGGCCCCGCTCATAATTTTTTAAGCACTAGCTCTGAACGAAGTTATCAAGTATAACCAGGCTAGGTTTTGTGTTGAATTTTTGAAGGTAGTCATCTGTTATAAATGTACATTACTATGCCTCCTACATCAGTACCCTGCTGTATATTTTAATTATCAACAGCAACTTGTTCACCTCCATCCTAATCTAATAAGTGAATTACAATGACACAACTACAAACAACATACGAGTATGTATTTTGAAGAAAATGAAATAGTGATTATTAATAAACATATAGAATCCCAATGCAATTTATTTATGTTTAGTTTTACTATAGAGAAATCGTCATACTATACTGTTGACCTGTCTGGAATTGTATAATTAAGTTTATAAAACTAGCCATCATTTCTTAAAACTCGTGATGAAATCTGGTTTAAAAACGTTATAAACACGCCTTTTTAACACAAGTTTCAAAATTGTTCACACAGATAAGTCATTTTTTGTTAAAATATTAAAGCTGCACATACATGAGAAATAATAAATTCAAAAGAATAAAAAACTGAAATTCTGATAAACAATAACTGTATTATTCAATCTCATTCCTAGGCAAATGACACCATCTTCAGTCACGCATGAACTTCAATAACCCAATTGTTTATTGTTGTTAGTTCATACTTTGTATGCTTAAAACATGTGATTTCAAAATAATAGCTTTTTTATAATCACAAGTTATTCAAACAGGACAACATCAATTATTGATTAAAATTCTTAACTTAAACTACCGAAAGTTTTATGTTTTTAGTTACTTATTTGACTGTACAAACCAAATGAAATTTATTAATAAGTCAAAATAAAACCATTTCTCCTTCACAAATAAAAGAAGGAATTTAGGTCATGGGCCTACACTACAAAGCAGTGTGAATATTTTGTCGGTTAACAGTTGTAATTTGTAGGATTAATCAGGAAAGTCGTTGCAATGTTTGACAGCATTTATTTTACAGTTATATCCACGTGCTGCAAGTACTTTAGTTCAATATCAGCTGACACATCAATCTGTCATCTGGTAATATTTTAGCCATTACGAAACAATAACCTCTTCTAATAAAAACATAACAACACATGTTCGCCAAACTTTATCTAACATTCGCGCAGATTGCTTTTTGATTGAAATATTTTAATAAATATTGGCATGTGTGTACTTGTCGTAAAATGTATTTATATCGTTTTGTCGTTACTTCTAGGAATGGTAGGCTATAAATGTTAAAACAAACGTTTGGTATTTATTTCATTTTTACTACTGCATGTATAAAACTAATAACGCATATTAGAGATCATAAATTGATTGAATTTGACAATAACCTCAATAATAAAGTAGATTAACTAGTGTAGAAAGATTAACTGTAAATTGCTCCGAACTATAAACAATATTTTTCAATATCTGCGAGCGAAAAGAAGCAATCCCATAATTCAAGGCCGCAATTTCGAGGTGCAAAGTCAGAGAAACAAAGCAAAGCGTAAGCGGGACTGGAAGCTAAGGTGCAAACAAATGCAACTAATACTTTTCGTACAAGCATGCACCTTCGTGAGTAGACCAATTTCCCAAATAAATAGTTAGTTGAAACAATAAAACATATAAACCTAATTTTGGTAGTTCGCTCAATTCACGCCAGAGGTTTAGCTGTGTGATCGAATTATTTATTTTATAATTATATGTGTTTTATTTGTAATATAATAAAGTACAATAATTGTTTTATTGTTATATTAATCTTAAGGCTCGACAGTAGTGAACAAATATTTCTGAGTTGAGAGCAGGCCCCAAGTGGCAGAGCTATACACTACTGACATTGAGGTTGCTAGTTTTTCATTCTTCCGCTAGCAAATATAGGGCAACTTAATAAAGGCTGAAAATAGAGGGTTACAGACGTAATCCTGACTGTAAACGTAACGAAATGTGCATGCGTGACAATGTATGGTAGTACAGTATGTCCTTTCTCTCACACATTGAACATTAACGGATACAATATTATTTTTCTAGTATTCCTTCCGCTAGTAACAAGTTGATGTGATAACCACCAGAGTGCAGGCTAAACACTCGAGTAGAACACAAATTTGGAGCGTTCATGCTTTCGGGGATTTTTTCGTCATAAATTATCCAAAAATTATTGAAATTGCTTTTACTTTAAAGGTAATTAAACATCGAACGTGGAGATCTTTTTACATTTTTGATACTCACGTTGCTGAATCAGGATACAAATAGCAAACTTTGATTTTAAGTCAAAGAACAAAATTAGTTTAAAACATTTTTTTTAAACTAAAAGATATCCACATTCGGACTGTCCTAACCTTTAAAATGACACATTCAGAATAATTTTGTGATCATTATTACTCCATTAATCTTATTACCCGTTTAACTTTGCTCTTATGGGAGTTGAAATTCAAGATGGTGGCTGGGTCTGCCATTCAATTTTTAGTTTTAGTTATTTCATCTTTTCTTCAAATTTCTGTAAAATGAGCACGTGTAGAATGAAAATATGTATGGTGGGTTTTTTTCAGTTGAGTGGTTAGCGTATCTGGATCTGAAGCTTGAAATAGCCTGCTCAAATCCGGATGAAGACCATGTATGTTTGTATGATCGGAATTCTAAAATGCTCACTTTTCGGTGTTGATGGGAAGTCGGTGTTATTCACCTTCCACTTTTTAATCAAAGAATTTTCTTTTAATGGGTTTCACTACACAATAAAGTGTATCTTTTATGAGTAGGAAATGCCAGTTCCTAAAATTTAAAGTTAATTAAACACTTAATTAGTTCTTCATCATTTACCTGATTAACAATCAGCTGAGCGTACGGTCCAGCGAACTTAATAACTCTTAAGAAACAAAAGCGGATATTGATTAATCCCTACACTAAACAGTTACCAATATTATAACATTGCATAAAACTCAGAAATGGCGTCAACACTTCCGCAGTTTCTTTAGTTTTCATATTTCACAAAGCCGATTTCATCCAGTTATATAATGTATGACATTTTACGACGAGAATTTTTCTTTGGCATATGAAACAACAATGTGACTGTGTGAGCAGGACCCGTTAAGTTAAAACAATGGCATTGTTGGTTTGTTATGGGAGAAAACCAGAACAAGAGTGAGGTTACTTTGGTCTTAATTTGTTTCCTTTTGTTTTAATTCAGACTAGGTCAATGGTTGGTTAATACAAAAGGGAAGTCTGAGATAAGATGGGAAAATAATTATCTGGGTGTTAATTAAATAATTTTACTCATACCATATTATGACACGTGTTGCATGGCCACGAATTGCGATTTGTTTGAATACCGTCGTAATTTAAATAAAATACTTCGACGAACTAAACAATCAACACCAAACAAACAATACTATAAATGAGTAGACCCTTTTCCGCTCAATCTTGAATATTCGCCCTATAAACTCAGAGATCATGCTAAGAGGAAAGCTATATCAGGCGCCACGAATCAAGTCCTTTCTGCAGTATCTAATAGGAGAGCAAGAATAGCGCGCTGTTGTCAATTAGAACAGCTTTCCCGACGAGGCACTTACAAGCTTTATCACAACGAGGATACGAGTTGGCAAACAGCATGGATCTATTGATTTCTTTAAGGTCAGGCTGTCTACTGACTTGACTCGTGGCGGTTTGTATAGACACAGAACCACCATTTTCTACAGCTGAGGAGTGTGGCCAAGTTAAACGGTAATGACCATTAGAGAAGGCAGTCATCAATTCACAGTAAAGTTCATTTTGGCTCTACTGGATGGTTGGTAGAGCAAAACACTTGTCTTATTCCAGTTGTAGTTATAACCTTACTAATTTTTTACTCTATAGAACGAGTTTCTCAAGGCAAGAAAGACACTGTTTTATCGAAATGCACAACTTTTTTACAACACTAACTTTACCTGCAAACGTAAAGAAACAGACCCAACTTTAATAAAATAATTGAAAACAATCACAATAATTCTTACTAGCATCCATGTTTATACCAAATAAGGTTAACACTTTTAAATTAAACTTTAGCTACAGTAACGGTAGCAGCAACACGAGACAAAAAACGTACCTCATAAATCTCATGTACTGTTATACATTTTAAAAGTTTAGAGATAAATAAACTTGTGCAGGGAATGTCAATTTAGTGTGTTGGGTTACGTACTTTTATATTCTAATGCCATCATGTTAATACTATTTATTCATAGATTGGTTAGAAACTATAATGGCACGAGGTCATATTTTTGTCGTTATTCTACAAGTTCAAGATTTTTAACAGTTTGCTTAACACATAAAAGCATTAATGTAATACAACTGAAAACTATAACTAAGAGAAATATTTTAACGACCTGTAGATTACTTTAACAAAATTGTTTGTAGTTATGTTATTATTTGTATGATTTAGTCTATTTATGATATTATTTTAGTGTAATGATATATTTTAAAAGTATTGCATTTCTGTTTTAAATGTATTGTATTTCTGTTTTAACCGTATTGTATGCATGTTTTAACTGTATTGTATTTCTGTTTTAACTCTACTGTGTTTCTACTTTAACTGTAT
>JAGFPH010000013.1:243560-259135 GCA_018207615.1 Philaenus spumarius | reverse complement strand
ATTTAGATTAAACGCTCAAAATGACATCCATTTACTTCTTTGCAAAAATTTAGCCTTGACTCACAGGAACGCCTTAGGTCTACACTACTTAACATCTGCATATTAAGCAGCATTGAATAAACGCACTGTTTCGTGTGAACTCCTCCTTGCTTCCCTGTATCTAGAAACTGCAAGTTTATTCGTTCATTTTAGGCGTATGCCAAACTGTGTAAATATTTGTTTTGCACTAGATTTTGAATGACCCTCTGATTTTATTAAATAAAATGCAAAGAACCATTATTCCTTTCCACTGGAACATAGTATTTGTAACGTAATTAAAATTGCGTTAACATAGAATTTAAAATTTGACTGACCGCAATTTTCGATAGGGTTAAGATAGAGAGCTCTAATTTTTGCCATTCTGCTTCATTTATCAAACCCTTTAAAATGAGGTACTTGATGGGGGTTTGTATTTAAGATTTTTATATTAGCCTCTCAACCTCCCCATCTTGGGGTAAGGGGAGAAATGGACGGTTACACCAAAATTAATTTCCCTTTTTCATATAAAGATACTCGAAGCTCATTTATTTATTTCTACTTGTTCCAAAGTTAAGGGGGGGGGGACTTTATGGTCACCCGGTGTATGTAACACATGGACGTAATCAGCTGTAATATGATTGAATCGAGGTTTGTTGTTCACAGATGATTCTTTGTGTGCTTAATAAAGTAACGAATGAGTTTAATATTTTAGCTGCCTTATCTTCCATTATATCCAATTGGGAAAATTACGCTGAAATCATTATTAATATCTAATAAACTATCACCCGATTACAAATTCCTGCCAAATTTGATCTGCCTTTCCAAGTCAATATAGTCCTTGAGATTTACAGAAAAGTAGGCCTACAGAAAACAGTGGTAGTGCTAATGATTATAGCATAAATAAAATGGAATGGCTTTATTTAAAGTTAAACACTGTAAACATTTTGAAGCTCTAACATTTTATGTTTAGTCTGACAAAAAATATCGATATTTTTAATTGCTCTGTAGATCAGAGAAAGATGATTTAAAATAATGTTAAATTTGTCGTCTAAGTATGTTAAAGTCTGTAATGTTTATGTAAACATTATCTGCGATTCAATGTGATTATTATTGGTTGGCCCGTGTTGTAATTTCATGTATACAGGATATAAGTAAAAGGCCTAACATCGGAAAATGGGTAAAAATAAAGAGAACATCAAGGTAGCATTTTTTTCCAAAAACGCCTCGTTTTCTATATATCGGCCATTTTGTTTCTTTTAGAAAATAATTTATACCTAGAGAACGGTTAGACCTATTGAGTTAAAACTTAACATGAAGTTTAAGCTAACAATGATTTATTTCAAGGAAAATAAGTGATTATATCCTGATTTCAAACCTGAATTTCCCACAAACCGTACATTTTAACAAAAAATGTCAAATACCCTTTTTGTAGCCCGTTTGATTCAATATCGGATGATGAATTCCCAGCCGTAATTGATTATCTATAACGAGAAATGCTGCAATGTATTATATCAAAAGATCATTCTGTTTTAAATTGTATCCAAACGACATTATTTTATTAATACGTACGGATTTCTTCCGTGCACGATATACAAGGCATTGAAATGAAGCAGCGATTCGGCCATTTCAATATCAGTTACACTTTAATTGGAATGTGATATTTCGGGTCAAGTTACGGGAAGTTATACCCGAAACCGGAACACCGCAAATCTCAGACCGATAGTCAGGCTGTCTGTGCGGTGAATGACCCGCCCACCTCGACCAAGATCGGAACTAATCGAAGGACAGGGACAATCGACAACTAATGTGTTGAGGTTATGTATAGATATAGGAAAACCATTGACCTTCTGCTTTGTCGAAGAATTTCACGGCTTTTATAAAAAAATGCGTTGTCACTCAAAGTTCCAAAGGGCGAAGCCTGTGGGGTTATTGATTGGTGAGGATAACAGAGGATATACAATTTAAGACTGGGTTAAATGTAGTTTAGCGACGGTCTTAACATGATGAGAACGTCCTGTACCAAACAACTTGTTTCATGATTGACAAAACTGATGATGGACGATTGGTTGAGTGTCTTAAGGATTATTGTTTGATTAAAATTTAGGCTCAAATAAAATGTTTATTTCCATGTCTCAAAATGAAGTACTACTGTACATTCATTACTTTTCAAAATTCCGTGTGATATACACTATGATCAAATCTCACAGTTAAAATATGTTAACGTACTCTATAAACCAAAGTCATAATTAAACAGTAGTGATATACTCTATATTACTGCATTTATAATTAATGAATTACATTGTTAGTTTAACAACTATTAAACTCTAAATTTAAAAAATTACGTACCTAGTAAAAAGTGTAAAATCATACTTATAAAGATATTTGACAGCTAAAGAGTTATTAAATTCACAATTTGTGATTTATTCTCTAATCTAACCCCACAATTAAAATGTGGTGATGTACTCTATAATCTAACATCATAACAAAAATATAGTTATATACTTTATGGTATTGCACTTATAAATAATTTATTACATTTTTTGTTTAACAACTATTATACTGCAGATTTTTTAAATCACATACTATCAAGTGAAAAGAGTAAAATAGTAAGGTAAACCGATCAAATATCGGATACCTTCCTAATAATATCGGACACCCTTATTTCTTAACAGAGAGGTGCTGTAGGTTGTGATGATCTCCTGAACTATGTTCTCCTTTCTGCACTAATGCTCATTTCTGCCGTTTGCCTAAAGTTTTCCTGTTTGAAATGTTTGTTTGTTTTAAAAGTTTTCGAATATTTACGGACATTGTCCTTCAAAGTTGGTATCCACCATAAAGTATGATAATTTCTTAGTATTTTTATATATAGCATAACACTAAGGTTTCATAGTTTATTTGTGTGTTTTGAAATCGACCGTAGCTATCTTCATTTTTAGGTTATGTCTAAGTTTACCACAAGGTCGATGCCGTCCTAATATCGGATATGCTAATGAGTGCGACTGTTTATACTGCGACCAACCATGCAAGACATCACACAAGGGGCGCAATGGATTTGGTGCACAAGGTGTTTTCGAATGGGCTCACGAGTTGTGCGCAAACAGAGAGAACTGGACGAGTTTCATTTGCTATTTTTGAAAACATTTTACTTTTACTTAATAAGTTACATCAATTTAAGTTTACTTAATACTTAAGTTTACCTCATACTTAATACTCATAAAAAGTTCATTTAATTCTTTTATACTGAATAATTTTTCTTTTGTTAATAATAAGTTAATAAGCTTCTTTTTTTTAATATTGAAATTTTAACTCATACACACCATGTTATATCCCTATAAGGCATACCCCCTATCCGATATTAGGACGCGTTTTTTCTGAGGTCAAAAAATGAAAAATTTGAAGGAAAAATTTCAATTAAAAAAAAATAATAACTGTAAATAATGTATTTCAACATCAAAATAGTTTTAGTTATTTCTTCTAGGTATAACTTGGTAAAAAAATATGGTGGTATTCTGAAAACGTTTAATGTGTCAAATATTGGTCTAACAAACAGTATCCGATATTTGGTTGGTTTACCTTACTTACACAGATCTTTGTTAGTTAAAGACTGATTAAATTCACAATTATTAAAGAGTGAAGATTTACTCTATGATATAACCTCACAATATAATGTGATGATTGACTATCTAATCTAACACACAGTTAAAATATGATGATTTATTCAGTAATCTCACCTCAAAGTTAAAAAATAATGATTTACTACCAATCTAACTCACAATTAAAATATGATAATTTATTCTTTAATCTAACCTCACAGTTAAAATATGATGATTTACTATCTAATATAACTCACAATTTTATTAAAGTATGATTATTCATTCTGTAATCTAACCTCACAGTTAAAATATGATGATTTACTATCTAATATAACTCACAATTAAAGTATGATTATTCATTCTGTAAACTAACCTCACAGTTAAAATATGATGATTTACTATCTAATCTAACTCACAATTAAAGTATGATTATTCATTCTGTAATCTAACCTCACAGTTAAAATATGATTCAAAATGTATGCGAGCATGACAAAACAATGTATGATTTTGCCAAGTTTTTTAATGAAATTTAGGTGGTTTCTTAATAATTTTCAGAAGTTCGAATATTTTAGAATTTTGGCGAAATAACAACGTTTTATTCTCGCAATATTGTATATAGCTCAAGGATATGACTCTTAATAAGTGTCATCTAAAGTATTTGTTCCCAATTTTACCTACACGGAAATTGTTTTAGAACGCTTAAATAATTTTTAGTGGATTATTTCTGAATAGCTTTTAACATGTTTAATTCAACAGCTGTTGAAGTTTATGTAATTTCCAATTGCAAGAATACAGCAGTTATGAACTGTTAACGCACGTTCTGTGTAACTATAAAAACAGAACTGAAGACAAAACACACTGGTATTGGCTCCGGTCAAAGCTCGTAGTTGTTAAAGGGGAAGCAAGTATAAACATTGGGGCGTGTATAAATAGAATCAGAGAGAAAGGAAATGCCCCCGTGTTTAATTAATTAGGCCCTTAAACTGTACTTCCTTGTATATCTGTGCTCCGCCTCTGTTCTAGCACTGTAACTGAATACGATATGAGTATTGAACTGTGCGCCAGGCTACGCCTAGTCGTGTCGCCTGGCCTGCTCACACTATCTTATAGGTGACTTTACTTTTCACTATTTACTCTTCTTTACGAATGAAATATGCTAATAAAACGAAAAATATGAAACTCGAAGCATGTATATCGGCAATTCTGTTCAAAATCGTATTATTAAAATAACGTATGAGTAGTTTTGTGTTTATTAGTAAACTAGGTTTGATAATTTCCCATATCTCAGTGTGATTAATGAATAGCCTATGCATGTGTAACTATTCTATATACTAAGTCTTAAATGGTAAGTAATATTTCCTGGGGTAAACTTAATATGAGATGGAAATTGAACCAGTTATGTGTAGGTCCTATTTTGTTTGGATCACAATTTTAAAAAGAGTGGTTTTTTGAACGGTGATTATACATTGTGTATTACAACCTGTGCCATTTCTCTACATCCCATTCAGTGTACCTGTAATACAGTCTACACATTTTCTTGAAACACGAGGCAGAAGCTCGCGGATGTTCGAATATTTCGAATAACCCAATAGTTGCACTTAATTAGAAACTAAATGGTTGAAATCATGATTATTAGTAGGCCTATTGTTAATAATGAAAACAAGTTTGAATAAATTACAAAATGAAACATTTTTAGTTAGTTCATACTTTCGCACAAAAGTAAACTTGAAAAGATGATTGTACAGTTCTGAAATGAAAATGATAGCGTTAACCCTTCACGGTTCACTGCACCATGAGGTATAGATAGAATCAATTAGAATGGCGTGTAGGGAGGGGTAGTGCGAGAGAGACGGAGTACCTATCTCACCAAATTTCCCCTACTGAGGCTAGGCAGCGCGGCGTACAGTCAATTTTATAGACGATGGCTTTATACACACCACATATACAACACATCCACGCACGTCTGTGCAGATTTAACACTGACTGTACTTTTTTTACTATTTGACTGAGACTGAAGTTGATGGGAGGTGGGCTTTCCTGCGCATGCGCAGCCCGCACGCCATTCTAATTGCGTTGTACTAACACCGCACGTCCACTCAGTTTTATCAATGACCACATATCATATCAACAAGACGAAAAGTTTAAATAAGTAGGATTCAGACCAGGAGAGTAGGTAAAAAAGTGAGTTTGCTCCATCAGTCGGTAGGAGCTCTCATTGTGCGTTTTGCCGGCCGAGTGTGGAACAAGGATGGAAAGAGGACAGAGAGGTCCAACTGTCATGTGACCGTGACCGTCGAAACCCAGCGGCCAATGGCGCAAACACGCTTTTATACCTGCTTCCCTGGTCTGAATTTTTAACATGGGCACTTTTCGTCTTATTGATACTATTATAGTCATTGGTTTTATTCTGTGTTATGAATTGTTTACTTAAATACTGTAGAAAAATTAGAAAAAAACCCAAACCGGAAGGCCATGTAACTAGTCATATCTTGTTAACTTGGACACGAGCCAAATACTGTTAGCTTTACTTCCGCCATGATAATCTCTTTAACTATTACATCGTCATAGACAAACTTTTAATCAATACGTTTAAGATTGAATGAGTAAAATTTCCCTCACAGGCGATTCAAAAGTTTACAACATTGCAGAGGACTAAAAATCAAGTAAAGTTAAACATTTACCTCTGTTACGTATCATCAACTCCTACAAAAGCAATTGTACGTTCGTGAGTAACAATATAATATAACAGCCGCCTTCCCCCATCATCTTTAAACCAAACCTAAGGTAGATTACACTTTGAGGTTATGTTTACAAACTCATTCAATAATATAATGACTTGTGAAGTAAGATTTAAAAAAAAATATTTATAGAACTAATGTAGGCCATAATACGTTATAAGTCGGCTTTGAGGTTATAAATAAAATGATTATAAATACAACATTTTATCATCAATATATTCATTTATACAAATTCATAGCAGAGATGCCCACTTCGGAAACATTCGCACTTCGTCGTATAACATATTTTAAACATAATTAATGATTAATTTCTTCACTATAATATTAATAACTTCTAAATCATTTGATATAGCAATATGAAATTTAAAAAAATTAAAAGATAATATTTGTATCTTTATTTTGTATACATAAATACAAAATGTTAACAAATTATGCCTACAGTTTTATAGAATCATAACTAAATTTTATAACATTTAACTAGTTTATAATATTTAAAACATTTAACTATTTAACATGTCAATACAAATAAAAATAAATTACAATAATAATATTTGTATCTTTCTTGGTATATAATAATATATTGTGTAAATAACACATTTTAATAAATAGGCCTAAAGTTAGTAATCCTTTAAATTGTACACATTTACCGAGTTAAAATCCTCCTTAGCCCTCACCAAAGAGATAGGTAGGCCTAGTTAAAGTCTGTTGTTCTTAAATTGTCTATTTCTGATGTATGTCTAATTAATCTGCAAGTGATAGTTCACGGGGCTTACTAGTATTAAAATTAGTAGCTAATTTGTCATAGAAAATTGACGCACAAAAAGAATAGTAATTATTAAGTCAATACAAAATAATACTCTTGGTTAAGTGCTATCATCTACTTTGCGAAGAAAGTTTTAATTTGGCAGAGGTGCAACCAAGTCTGGAAATACCAAATGGGAATCTATATATATATAAGCGAAATACCACTCACTCACTCACTCACTGACTCACTCATCACGATTTCTCAAAAACTACCGAACGGATTGAAATGAAATTTGGTATGTAGCTTCCTCTAGGGCCATAAGTGTTCACTAAAAAAGGGTTTTAAAAAATTGGAAATTTTAGGGGGCTTGGGGGTAAAAATTACTAAATCACGATTTCTTTAAAATTACCGAACAGATTGGAATGGAATTTGGTATGTAGCTTCCTCTAGGGCCATAGGCGGCTCGCTAAGAAAGGATTTTAAAAAATTCGAAATTTTAGGGGGGTTTGGGGGGATCAAAGTTATTAAATCACAATTTCTTCAAAACTACCGAACGGATTGAAATGAAATTTGGTATGTAGCTTCCTCTAGGGCCATAGGTACTCACTAAGAGAGAGTATGAAAATTTTTTACTTTCTCCACCCACATAGTATATGGAGAAAGTATTGTTTTCGTAAAAATGTTCGAATTTGAATTTTCAGTTGAATTATCTGTTTTGGTGCTCCCAGAACTCCAAAAAATTGTTTAGTGCAATTATCTGTGTTGGTGTTCAATGAACCCAAAAATATTTTTAGTGGAATTTTTTGTTTGGTGCTCCTTGAACCCAAAAAAGTGTTTTTAGAGTGGTGTCTGTCTGTCAGTCTGTCTGTATGTATACACGACCAGAGAGGACACTATTGGTCCGATTTTCATGAAATTTGGTATGTAGGTACTAAACCCTAATATCTCCAGGCGTTTTTTTCATTTTTTGGAATTTTTAATTTTTAAGGGTAATTTACCCCTAAAAACCCATAAAAAACGACAAAAATGCAAATTTCTCAAAAACGGCTCTAACGATTTTGATCAAATTTTCAGTATTTATAGTGCTTAAGATGCCAAACAAAATGACACCACCAGCTTTTATCAAAACTTCGGCGTTTTATAATTATGGGGAAATGTTTAAAAAATAAACAAGTTTGTGTTGTCAATGTAGCATCGCGGCAGCGGCCGCACGGGGTAGCACCACGGTAGCGAGCATGGCCAGTAATTCAAAGGTCGCGCGATCGAATCCCGCCTGGGACAATAATTTTTTCATACGATTGAAGTAGGTAGAATATTATTTTTTTGTTTTGTTCTAAAAAGTAGTAAATAAAATGATTAAAAACAATATTATTTTGACTACAGTAAGTTGGGAGAAAGTTTGTGTCAGTTAACTGATACCGTTTATTAAATTTTAGGAGGGGTTTGGGGGGATCAAAGTTACTAAAATCATAATTTCAGATATTTTATTATTATGACAATAGTGCTTTTATTATTTAAGATCTAAAATATAAAAGCCAAATACCATTCACTGACTGAACACTTGAAAGAATACAATTACGTTAAAAAGACTGAAAATACCAACCACCACGGGCAACGCCGTACGGGTCAGCTAGTGTTCTAATAAAAATAACTTCATTAGTGTTCAAATTGTACTTTAAATATACGGCCTAACTTAAGAAAGAAATTTGGCGGACTGTTTTTGTTAGATTTGCGTCATTAAACACGTTGTCATGCAGTTTCAAACCATTGCACGTCTGGCAACAAGGCAACCAAAATAGACCCTTTCACATCAATCATACGCTTCGAGGACCTACGCCAGCCATGTGCTCGATACAAATAAGAGCAATTAATGTTCTCAGTAAGTCAAAGCAAACGGCAGTGAATAAATCAAGCCGCAGTATCTTGGAGCAAGAAACGGTTTGTTCTAACAAGGAAGTCCATGGTTCCTTCTTGATGGGGTTTTTTTTTTTACAATGTGAAGGCAAGGTTCTTGCGCTTGTTTCTGTAGTTAGAACCGGCAGACATTGAACAACATTGTTGAGAATAAAGCACCGTCAACTAGAGGAGAAATCGTTGAGTAACAAGAACTCCTTTTGTACAAGTTTATACGTATGATTTTATTCGTAGCATATATTTGCCCAATTTCACACAAACAGCTTTACAAAAATAACTTATGTCTTTTATTATTTAACATAATTTATGCTTATGGTAGTAGGTGTCACGCCCGGGGTTGCCCTATAAAACATGGCAGTCCCTTTCCATTTCTCCCCCAGGACTCATTAAACAGAAACCTAATGAGATTTTTTTAAATAGACATTTTAATTTCCGCCTAATGTTTGGAGCTCAATGAGATGTTTGCCCTCGAATATAAATTGTTTATATTTTTACTTGCAGTAAAACATGGAAAATTACTATTAACATTGCTACGATTTCCTATGCTAGGAGCTAACCTTTTATGTCTTATATTTATAGTTTAAATGAGTAGAATTTACTTTATTTTTTATTTTTGAACCTTTCTACGTAATAATCACTAATATTTTAAAAGGGACGCACATGTGCGTCCATAGCACATAGGCTTAAAATTGGCGTGCGAAGCACACGTGCTCTGCGTAATGAAAGTTCTCCCAATAGAGGTTTGGCGTGCGAAGCACGCAATGCATTGTGTATTGAAAATACTCCCAATACTGGGGTTGGCGTGCGAAGCACGCAATTCACTGTGCGTCTGCCGCTTCTCATAGTGTTCATTATCAAACTCACATGTGCGTCCTTAGCAGTGAACGTGTTAACATGCTCGTTTCCAACTTGAACTGTTACAAAGATTTATTAAACGCTATTGCCCAATGGTTTTCCGATTTTTCGCATTTTTTATAATCTCTATGTTTTACTTCCTAGCTCCTACCTTAAAGGATGTTTACTAGCGAATTTCGCGTTTCCAGATGAAGAGTTTACAGGTATATGGCAATTAGGCTAATTTAGGGAGAGTATTTCCAATTTTCTACCATTTTTCTACCCTAAAACGAATTCTTTGGGACTTATCTACAATAAAATGGGCATTGCAACGGAATTTCGAGTTTTTAACCTACACCTGATAACGTTTTTTCCAGAGGATTTTCTAACTTTCGGACATTTTGTAATTTCGGCCTTACCTGCAATATAAATATTTTGATCAATATATTATAGGCCTATCCTTGTCGCGTTAAATAATGTAACTTACATCTATCAATTTAATTGTTTTTGGAACACTTTTGTATATATTTTAGTGGAATTTAAAAACACAAATTCATAATGTTAAATTCATGTTCACTTCATGTTCATATCTCACTAGTGAGGTCGTCGAAAACACAATAATTAGTTATACACAGAAACACAGTACAAATTAAGACGTCAACTACGAACATGTTGCCTGGGCGCTGGGTTAACTAGCTACTGGTGTTATCTTTAAACTGCTGTGCGGGGATTGTGAGAGAAAAATTATTTTAAATATATATTTTTCTATGTGATATATGTACCGGAAGATGGGATAACCTCGAAACCGCGGTCGCCACAACAAATAATCAAGGATTGGATAGACAGTGTAACAGGTAATTTATACATATCTCAGTATTTGTTATCATTTCCAATCCGGGAGCTTACATAGATACCAACAATTTGATCTAATGTATTTTGAAAATCTTACTTCTTACTTACATAATAATTCAACATAGCCTTAAACATTTAGTGACCCTGTGCCCATTTCTGGACATCTACGGAGCCGATTTTCATGAGGTTTATTTACATGAAAGGAAATGTTGTTATTACTGCCAAAAAATTATGAAATGTCATTTTTATTTCATCTGTATATAAGGGCTCTTTTTGGGATTTTTTGGTTTTAGGTTAAAGCCAATTTATACCTATTTCTGGAGATCTACTGGGCCAATTTTCGTGCGGTTTGTTTTACATGAAAGAAAATTTTGTAATTATTATAAAAAATGTACTAGCTGACCCGTGCGAAGCATTCGCATTCTAACTTACTTAAATCCCACTTAATTAAAGTACACTATGCTATAAGAGACTAAATATACAATTAATTAAAAATAGCAATATAGTGGCGTAACGGCAGCTCTCCAGCTAGGTATTGTTATCATCAGTGTTGCCAACGCCAGGAAAATATCCCTACAACTTTCTTGATTTTACATCACTGTTACTTTCAGATTCTTTATTTCTTTTTTTTTATAATTGTATTTTGTATATTCTTTCTTTGTAGCGGTTAAGGAAAGCTTTAAAATGATGCCTCATTCATGTAATTTGATGATGTATTAAGGAAGCTATTGCGTGCCGACAAAAAAATGGCCTTGAGAAATAATATATGTGATGAAAAAACTTTTTATTTTGTCGATATATTTTTAAGCGCACTTTTTTGTTTTTAGGTTGTAGTCCTATTGATACGTATTTCTGGAGACTCTTTTTGTCCTAGGGGTTTTTTACTAGCCCATCAGAAACAACCGAACTCGGAAGGATTTTGTATCTAGTATTAGCAGGTTCAGTACGCACTTTATGGTTTATCCTTTAGGTTTATCATCCTGTGAACATTAGCTAATATTATTATTGCAAGCGACCACAACCAACCGAATGTATTTAGAGCAATCGGATATGCTTTTAAATAACTATATGACTTTGTGACTCAATCCTTTTGAGTTTGTCTTCCAATATAAAATATCACATGTATGTGTTACGGGTAAAGTTAGATTAACGGTTAAAACTAGGTTTTCCCGGGTGTTAGGTTATGTTAGAAACATGTGCGATGTGGGTTATATTTCGGACATTACCCACGTTTCTTGGTTAAAACTATAGGATTACCCGGGTAAACCTAGTTTTAACCGTTATTCTAACTTTACCCGTAACATAAGCAGTAAGCACTACACGTTTATCAGTAGTGCACAGTAATACGTTGTATCAGTACGTTGCACAGTAGTTTATCATCACCTGTGCATCAGTTGCAATAAGCAAGGTAGTTCTCCGGCTTATTATCTCGAAAGTGCCTAAGTCAAACCGTTTCTTGTCATTCAACAATCATTCCGGGTTTTGGAGTTCATAGCGATGAATTTGGTACTCTTCCATGCGGTTCATGTAGGCCTACTCGTAATTGCCCTTTTTACATTTCTGCAATATTTGCATGTTATCATTCATGCTGTCATATGAATTATCGCAACTTACCAAGTATTCCGCAAACTTGGAATTTCAGGATGTTTCAGTGCTTGGATGTGCTCTTAGTATCGCGTGTTGAACGATCGCCCTGTCTGTCCCACGTAAAAGTTATCACATGAACTACAGTTTAATCTATATACGCTGGTGAATTTGTCCTGATTTTTAGTTATGTTCTATTTAGTATTTCGTTTAGGTTGGAATTGGTTTTTAACACTATTTTGTAACCCTGTTGTCTGAAGACGTTAGCTATTGCATTGTTAAACTTGGGATTGTGTTGTAGTGTTACGAATTTGTGATCCTGGTATTAATAAGCCTGAAACTACCTTGCCTATAGCAACTGATGCACGGTGTTCCGTAAGACAGTTAAGTGATGTGAACGTGTATGATTAGACTGGTTTTATGCAAGGCGTTTGGTATCGCGCGACAGACGCGCCGCGTTTCTAGTTATATTGAATGAAGTGGGTGCATTTATGCACATCGCGCCAAAATTTGTGTAGCCGGAGGAACGCTGCGACCCTAGATACCGGCGACAGATATTTAAAACTCGGACTACGAGCTTAACTTCACAACTACAGTTTATTGCATTGAATCAGCCCCCCCCCCCCCAATCCTATTTAGGAACGCGGCAGTAAAAAACGCGTGAACAAATCGTGACCGAAATAATTATGTAAGTTCCGGAACGTGCGATACAAAACGCCTTGCATAAAACTAGCCTTATTGTGTGAGTGTTAAGTGGATGACTGTCGTTTTGTGTTTATGTTGAATGTTTTTAATTAAGTGTTTTTTATCACCTGACGATGGACGATAAGGTCCGAAACAAGTGTAGTATGTATATGTGATATTTTAAATTTAAGGACAAAACTTCAAAAGGATTGCTGGTGGTTAAGTCACGGTAATAAATAGCTATAATATAAATAGCCTATAACATAATAGTAATACTTCTTCGTGGGACATACTGTACATTTCTTTGCCAAATTGTAAGTAAATATCTCAAATGAACCTTGATCTATGGATACATTTTCATACAAAGCACATACAGACAGGCAGAAATACCCTTTTCCAACAAAAAGTATATGAAACCTTTACTGTCTGGGAACAGAATACTCTATAAAGTTTGATAACATAATTATAAGCACCGTAAACTTTCAAAGCCAGGTATCTTGTACCAAACTGAATATACAATTCAAATCATTTTGAAAGAGTTATTCATTAAAAACAACATCATCCTAAGGTTCTAGATGGCAGCGGCACAGGACAATAGTCTCAGCTGATATTACACAATGTGTTGCTAAATGTACCGCTTGAAACGTTTATTGGACATAGAGGAATGCCATAATTAACTTAGGTTTCGGTATTTCTGCTGGCCTGGTATTTCGTTTCATCAGACAAAGTTGCTTTACCATATCAGGTTGTGAACGCTGTTTATACGCCCAAGCCATCAGGTAGAGAGAGCTTGCCTTCTCAATGAAATCCAGCGGACAGGCTTCGTTCGGCTTTCCTTAATTTCTTCTCAATTTACGAGAGAGATTTATCTCTGGCTAATGGATTTATTAAGTTATTCCATTAGTCCGTGTATACGTAATGCATATTCCCATATGTTTGGTGTATAATCTGCGCATTGCGTTTAAAACTAAGTACATATTAAATAACTGACTGAGCTGGTGAATTAAATAGCGCTTTCCAGGATATTCCAGGAAAGATTTAAGTACCAAATAAATACTACTAGCCTAGTCAACGAATACCCAAAAGGGGGGTAAAGGAAAGTCAATAAGCGGAAAGACCAACTATGCTACATTGTTTGGGGTACCTAGTAGTAAAACATACTAAAAGTCCTTGACCCTAGGGGTGGCGGAAGAGGTAGAGGGGGGTTAAAGTTACCATTTTTTTTATTTTTTGCCTATATCTCAGTAGGGGTTGGTTATAGAAAAAATATGTACGTTTACAAAATTAAAGCTGATAAAATTCTCTACATTTTATATACCTATAGTAGGCCTATTTTTGCTATCTGTAACCGTTAATGAGATAAACGCTCTCGAAAATCGGTAATTTTCGAAAAAAACCTTTCTTTGCATTGGAATACTTTATTATTTGTTCCCCACGCGGTCTACCCTCGTGAGCTCTTTCCAGTTCTTATCTCGTTCGTAGAAAGTCAAATTATTGTGTATTTCGCCTCAGTATATTATTTTATTTTATTGTGTCGCTATGTCGACGGAAAAATGTTTTGTTTCTCGCTTTAGTTGAGTTAGTTTATATAACGTCATACGTCCGTAGGAAGTCGAATTATTATGTTTTTCGCCTTTATATTTTATTATTATTATATCCGGTATATTTTATTAGTATTATATGCGGTATATTTTATTGTTATTATTATTATATCGCAATGTCGACGCAAACGTATTTTGTTTGTGACGAGAACTTGTACGAAAGTGGTGGGAAAGTGTCCTGTGTGAGTGCAAAAGTAATTGCTTCACTGATAAGTGCCTATCAGTGAAGTGCAGGAAACATGGAAAGACTTTTGTATTGAAATTTTCCAGGACTGTAAGGAATTTGACATCACTAAAAAAAATGAAATCGGTATTTCAACAACTTGCCTTCTCCCCAAGATCACTACCGAGTGTACGGAAGAAAACACAAAACCTAATATGATCCGTATGAGAACCGTGGATGTGTGAAATGTTCCATACGAAATGTGGATGTGTGTTCCACCGAACCGAATGGAACTGCACATGTGGAAAACATGCACCGAATGGAAACATGCCTTAGTTAGAAAAAAAACCAAAACCGGAAGCACGTTTTTTGACACGAAGTACCTTTTTTTGCTAGATTTTTCGTACCAGAATGAAGATTTTTTGATTTTTTCTACATAAATAAATATAAATCATTCTGCACATTTTGTTTTGTTTTTCTTGCACGACCTTATAGCCCATCTGGTTTCCTCAAAATTGATCAAAACGTAAAATATCGTAAAAGTACCTCGTGGTGGGGATTTTACCGTGAAACTAATCCGAAGCCGATATGCAAACTCGCAAAGCGCAGTACATTATCAGAGGTGCAAAGTCGAGGTGCAAACTCGCAAAGCGCAGTACATTATCAGAGGTGCAAAGTCGAGGTGCAAACTCGCAAAGCGCAGTACGCAATCAGAGATTGCAAAGTCGAGGTGCAAAACCCCAAAGCGCAGTACATAATCAGAGGTTGCAAATTCAAGGGGCAAACTCGCAAAGCGCAGTACACAATCAGAGGTTGCAAAGTCGAGGTGCAAACTCGCAAAGCGCAGTA
>JAGFPH010000013.1:228627-243550 GCA_018207615.1 Philaenus spumarius | reverse complement strand
GAGGTGCAAACCCGCAAAGCGCAGTACTCAATCAGAGGTTGCAAAGTTGAGGTGCAAACTCGCAAAGCGCAGTACACAATCAGAGGTTGCAAAGTCGAGGTGCAAACTCGCAAAGCGCAGTACATTATCAGATGTTGCAAAGTCGATGTGCAAACCCGCAAAGCGCAGTACTCAATCAGAGGTTGCAAAGTTGAGGTGCAAACTCGCAAAGCGCAGTACACAATCAGAGGTTGCAAAGTCGAGGTGCAAACTCGCAAAGCGCACTACATTATCAGATGTTGCAAAGTCGAGGTGCAAACTCGCAAAGCGCAGTACATAATCAGAGGTTGCAAAGTTGAGGTGCAAACCCGCAAAGCGCAGTACTCAATCAGAGGTTGCAAAGTTGATTTGCAAACTCGTAAAGCGCAGTACACAATCAGAGGTTGCAAAGTCGAGGTGCAAACTCGCAAAGCGCAGTACATTGTCAGAGGTGCAAACTCGCAAAGCGCAGTACACAATCAGAGGTTGAAAGTCGAGGTGCAAACCCGCAAAGCGCAGTACTCAATCAGAGGTTGCAAAGTTGAGGTGCAAACTCGCAAAGCGCAGTACACAATCAGAGGTTACGAAGTCGAGGTGCAAACTCGCAAAGCGCAGTACACAATCAGAGGTTGCAAAGTCGAGGTGCAAACTCGCAAAGCGCACTACATTATCAGATGTTGCAAAGTCGAGGTGCAAACTCGCAAAGCGCAGTACATAATCAGAGGTTGCAAAGTCGAGGTGCAAACTCGCAAAACAAGTTCCGGGGAGTGGTGACATTTTGAAATCTAAAGAAAAACAAATTACTCGCAACGTCACTCAAGAAACAAATTACAGTATTACGTTTTTATATTAGCAGGAATCCTCTATCAATATTTTTTACTAACACAGTAACAAATTCGTGTCTATAGATTCTAGTTTGATAACTAAATATTTCAAACATCTAATGCATTTCTTAGAGAGTTATCTACACGATAAACTTTCGACACTTGCTATCACATCACCACGTCTTTCTATTGACACAATGTTCATACGATTAGTGCAGGACAAGTGCCTGTCAAATAGATAAGATTGCGGCAGTAAATAAATTTAGAACTCTTCAGGAAGATAAGAAGAAATGATTCGTTATTTATAAAAAATGGTGAAATAATGTTGGAATAAAAGTATTTTTTAAATGTCAAAGAAAATTAATTAGTGAAACTGCATAATTAATTTTACATTGTCTGAATCTATAAGATTTAAATAATTGCAATAATGTTTACCCAAGATTAACATTATTGGCCCACTATAATAATAAATATTATTTACAACTCATCATATAATCAGTTGTTGCTTGACTCCTGTTCAAAAATCTGCAATGTTACCACCTTACATTGTCTTTAATTTTGCAACTTTAGAACCTTAGTGTGGAAAACAATATAAAGGTATGACTTATTTCATAATAATCCTGGGAAGGACAAAGGATGTAAATAAAAGTTTAAATTGCATTTTACAATTTAAAATAAAGTATTAAGGCGAATAACATTCTTTGGGAGAAATACATGTTTTAATGGGAGAAGAAAATACAACCAAGGAACCAGTAGCATCGCAAAAAAGACTGTCACTCATTACCTTTTAAATGACAATATAAATCATATTTTGTAAAATTATCTTTATATAAAATAAGCAAACTGTAGATACTTCAACTGTCATTTTCATTAAAGATGCATCTTCAGTTAGCGTATACCTACTCCAAAACAGTAACGCAACAGATTTAACCAAAATTAGTAAGTGCATCTTGGATGCTCTGACACTGGTATAAAGTACACTCCCCGCAGACTCCACGATGCGGGGTGCCAATGATCGGGGGAAGCCCCAAGGTTATTTTTTGTTTTAATTATAAAAATTCAAAACTATTTATAGTTTTATTTTTCAACATGTCATACATTTGAAAAAGCTTTATGAGTTGTCTAAGAAAGTGAAAGATCTGGTCAACGAATATGAAGAGGATTTAAGAGTTGACCTCAGTTTTCAAGAGTAAACTCTTTTAGAATGGCACTGAAATCAGACATCAATAAGACAGTTAGGATCTCCTCTTTTTGGGAAACTACTCAATCGCATCTATTCAATGCGCTGCTTTACTCCTCTTCTTGACCATACCAGAAACTGTGAAGAGCGCTCATTTTCCAAATAAAAGCTCATTAAAAGTAATTTAAGGAGCACAATGATCCAAGAGAGACTAGGTGCCCTCAGCTTATTGGGTATTGAAAACAACGAGCTGAAAATCTGGATTTTAATGAAGTAATCGAAGTGTTTGCGTCAAAAAAGCAAGAAGAAAAGGGAGACTGTTGGCCAAAACCAAGTAAAAAGACAATATCAATTATTTTTTACAACCAACCAATCACAAAACTATATTATGTAAGTTGTACTTTATTCAGTTCCCTTCTGTAATAAGGCGTTTCGCGACCACATAGGTTAGTGTATTCTGTGTTGTTTTTAATTTCTATTTTATTTCATCTTAATTTGTCTGGTTCTTGTTCTACTTTACTGGATTTATATTTATATATTTCTCATTGTATCAATAAAACTTTTAAAAATTAGTAGGCCACTGTTGCACTAATTTTGTTTTGAATTGGTAGAGTGTAAACTATTTTAAATGTGTAAATTAAAAAATAATAATAATAACTTCTGACGACAAATTTAGTTAGATACCAGGGTACGCTACTAAAATATCGCCTTAATTCTCTGAATTTAAATTTACGTGTACAATTTTGCATAGTAAGTGTAGAGGCCTCTTTCAGCAAAACAGGTTACTTAATTCGTCCAGATAAAGACACCCCATGGTTATTCGTTTTTTTATTTAAAAAAAAGTGTTCAATAAACTTGGGCCCGGTAAACTTTCTTTTTTTTTGCGAGGGAGCAACTGAAAAACGTTACGCCACTGCTCTGATAACAAAGAACACATCGTAACCAATGAATACAGATCCTATAAGAAGCGCAACGCCCATGTTAAAGATTCAGCCTAGTTTTATTTGAATCTGGCAAGCTTAGCCGGGCAGCCGCTAGGCTGCTATCGTCGGTATGGCAAGTGTGAGTGAGACAGAGAATGAGAAACTATTCTCTGTCTCACTCACACCTGGCGCGGAGGATTGGTCACAGACGGGCGGACATTTTCAACCAGCGCTGCCTAACGGCTGCCGTGCTAAGTTCGATTTGGCGGCAACCAACCGGGCTGACTATTCTCCATAAGCGTTGCGCTTCTTGTAGGTTCTGTATTCATTTTCCTAACCATGTCTAGCTTATTACAAAGAAACAATCCTGGACAGTGTAAAGCTCACGTAGCCTATCTTAGTTGTTTCTAAAATTAGTTAAAATGAAACAATTTCTTGGTTGCTTTCATTTCAGACGAACAGTATATGATGTTCATGCCTTCCAAATATAAGGCCCTCTATACGAAAAATCAACCGCAATTAATTCACTTGGCTAGCATCCGTGAGAAGGCCAAATGCTTTTTAAAGTACGCAGATTTACTATCTTGGGACTTAACTTATGACGAGACGTACAATAAACAAATGGCAACGCAATTTACATCAATAAATCAACACAATATATTATATCAAATACCGTTTACAGTAGCTTTATCAAGGTCAATACTATAAATTAAAATAATTTATGGATACCGCGGAAATACCGCGAAACCTAATCCTATTGAAAAATCATGTGTCACGGACAATGAATTGTAGTTGCTCCAATTTACATCATAATAAATTGATTGTACTCTGATGATCTTTACAACTCCGAAGCATTGGCAGGATTCCATAAACTACATTCCAAGTGAGTGACGGAAATGCTAAACAGTAGAATTTGGTCACTATACGATGAAATCCAGTTGTATTAATAGTTTGAACAATGTAGGTCACGTGGCTTTGTTTACCATTTACAACAATAGAAAATAGCTCTAACCCAAAACATGTCATTATTTTGTTAATCCCATTTGTCGGTTTGGGCGAAATATTCAAACAGTGCAAATGTGATACACAACTCAGAAATGCAATAACAATAAATGTTCTAGTAAGCAATAATAACGGCTTGTTATTGTTAGTCTGATTAGTAATAAAAATTAATTGTTATTAAAAATCAAATTTTTTTTTAACAATTTAACTGATAATTTAATATATTAAATATATTTGTGAAATCTGAACTCTAGTAAGTTGATTTAGGAGTTGAAAAAAATATTTTTTTAGATTAATAAAAAATAAATGTGAAGGTGGTCTGCTCCAGTAAACGAGAAAGCAACTGGAAACGCAAGCGCTTCTCTCTATAACCGTATCTAAACATTGCAATTTCTTGGAGCTGAGAGCTTTGTCATTGCCTTATTTCAAACCATTTTATAAATCCATCTTTTGTAATTGAGAGCTGAAAAAAGCTGAATACTCTTTATAAAATTGCAGATCCGGCTTGCGTTTCACTTTTAATTATACATTTTTCATTGTTTAAAGAAAAAAGTTCAAAATTGTCAATTACGTGACAAATAAAAAAATGTGAAACGGAAAACGGATGCGTATTGTGACTGTACTTAAAATGAGACCTTGAAAACAGTTTTATGATAAAATCTAAATGAAATAAATGGTTTTAAATTTATCATTGCTCTTATGGGATTAAAATCCAAGATGGCCGCCACTACAGCAGACCCTTAAACAAAACTATTTAATAACAGTTACAGTAATTTCTTGCAGTAAATTAAATGTATAAATAATAAACATTTATTTATTATTTTCATCAAACTTTGTTAGGCCTACATTTATTTACCATGAATATTTACCGTTTGTACTCATCATCAGTTGTGACTGTTACGATACATTGTGACACAAGCCTATGAGAAGATTCGTTTATATTGTCTACTATTTACTTATAGTCAGTAAAATACACCAAATTCCAAGTAGCATATGTTAGACACTGAAATGCCATTTAACACGTCAAAATAAACATTACCTGTTCAATACGGCGGGAAGCGTTATTATTCAGCAATTTCTCTTTCAAATTATTTAAGATAAAAACTCCTCATCCAAAAAAGAGCTGCCGTTAAAGAAGTTAAACATTCCTCTGTCGATAGTCACAATTTATTTGTTTATCATACTGATGTTTTTAATGCACGCGTTACTCTCGTGAAGTGACTCTTTACTGTAGTCATTCTCTAATTCAATAATTAGCAGAGTTTTTTGTGGTACCACGACCTAAAAGTATTTTATTGTACTAGGACTAAAAATTATTATACGTAAACAATGCATTGCGCTACTTTAAAGTTAAAACAACTCAAAGGTTTCAGCTGCTTCCCAACTGATAGCAGCACTGTCGCGCATCGGTTGAATCGCTAAACCAGGTTAGTTTAAAAAAACCTTTTTATGTCTTTTTTTCAATTTCTGATTTCAGTGCCATTCTACAAGAGCTGACTTGAAAACTCTGGTTGACACTCAAATTTTCTTCACTTTCATATAGCTTTTCAAAGATATGTCATGGTTCTGAAAGTGTAAATAATTTTATAGTGTCTAGTTTTAAAACCGTTGGACCTTCCTGATCATTTTGCTCCCGCATCGAGGGGTCTGCTGGGGTGCACTGTGTCAGAGATAACATCCTAGATTCAATTACTTATTTTGGATAATTCTGTTGCGTTACTGTTTTGGTAGTAGGATAACTGAAGATGAATATTTAATGCACATGGCAGTTGAAGTATTTTTAGTTTGTTTATTTTAAATAACGATGTAGGGCCTATGTCATGTGTGATAAGATACCTAGTTTTAGGATTTTAATTGAGTATAAAACAAACTGTAAGGGGATAATATATTTTGTTTTGTTTTTATAAATCATAAACATGAGAGAAATTAAAACACCCCGGCTGAACTGTAAACCAGCACCAAGTAGATCTAGTGTTTCTGTCCTTCGTAAATATAAAATGATAATAAAAATATTGCGCCGTACCACTGGTTGAGAATAAATGTTGTAGTCGGTTGATAAATCGCGCGGTGAACAATTGTAAAAGTCCGTTGTATGGGAATCGTGCCAGGGCTGGAACAATACGTGTGGGATACGCGGCTCGTGATGCATACATTTAGAATACACATTTGTTAATGTATTTACTCGTTAATATGCCGACCGGGTACGTCGATAACGCGGATACATTTACAGATTGTTTTGTCAAAGAATGCGTTGAACTCCGGTCATAGTTAGACTATGATTTATTAAACTTGATCTATGCAGAAATAACAATTGGAAGCGGGTGGAAGGTGTTTAGCATAACAGGTAAAACTGCCTCAGTGCAGAGTATTTTGTTTTAATATACTTATATGAGTACCAAATGCCCCTTGATGACTTTCAAAATTTTACAATAATAACAGCTCAATCAGTAAGGCCTTAAAATTTCAATATTTTACACTTCACACTTTTGTAGGTTCGTAACTGGTTATTCACGTTCGTATTTTCTGTGAGTTATTACCTTCCCCTTTTTAGCGAATTTCCATAGGAAAAATGAGCTATTGCAGTGGCCGTTAAGGTAAGACCCAAGGTCGGGAGTAGCAAATGAGCACCGATCATGGTCCCCAGAACACGTTATATATATGGTCGTCTACGTCGCTCGGACAAGTTCGTTAGCAAAAAAAAATCCAACAAGGTTTTTTTTTGACCGGAAGTAAATATTTTTTGAGATTTTTCTTAAGAGAATGAATTTGTTTTTGAGTTTTTTTCTACAAATATAAATGTAGGATGTTATTCTGCACATTTTGTTTTTTTTACGCGACCTTATAGCTCGCTCGGTTCCCCCAAAATCGATCAAAACGTAAAATACTATAGAAGTACCCGGTTCAAAGCCATGTGGTGGAACTTATCGTGGGGTTGGCGTGCGAAGCACGCAATGCATTGTTTAATGAAGATACTCCTAATGCGGGGATTAGCGTGCAAAGTACGCAATGCTTACTGAAGTTTTGGGTGGGGTTTTTAAACACCTTAAATGTGTGTGGTTTTATCAGTTATGTGCTCACGTAAACATAGATTTATCAAATATCACGCTACCAATCAAAAAATGGTAGACTGTACTTAAAAGAACCATAGTGTAACACAGTAAATTTGGTATATATTAGGCTATAATAATATGAGAAGGATATAATATAAAAGGAAGTGCTTGTAGAATAGTAGAGTAGGTACTACTGAATAATAAAAATGGATCAGCTCATAGATATGTAAAAGAAAAAGTGGTTAAAAAAAAAGATGAAAGGGTTTTGTTAAAAAAAAATAAAAAAAGGTGGGCAAGAAAAGAAAGTATAACTTGGTATAGCTACTATAAATTGTATTTTATAAAAAAATAATAATAGAGACATAATAATGACATTACAATGAATTGAAGGAGGAATGAATATATAATTGAAGACTAATATGGATGGTTACATAATTTGAACTAAGCATAGAATAAGAACAAATATAAGGTAGTAAGTAAGGTGTTATATTTTGTGAGTAATTTATAATCTAAATTTAAATAAAATAAAATAATTTTGATAGAAGGAATTCAAATATTAACATATTAGATTTAGTATATGTGACAAAATTTATTTATAAATAATTAAATCGTTAAGGGTCTTAAATTATTTTGTTCACATATTTATATTTACATAATACACACAAGTTCTTTTTCTCGGGTTTCTGGTTCTAGGCTCAATACTTTATTTAAAATTGCTTTATAGGCCTAGGCCTAACCTAAATAGAAGTTTAAATAAAAAAAAACTTATACTTATATTTATAATTTAATTTTTACGGGGAGGGGTTAATTTTTACGGATTTAACTAGGCTTCACTGTGTCAGACATAACTAAAGTTGTATTTGAGATAGCCTCATATTTTTTTCCCATCATTTCGGACTGGATCTTCATAAACATATAAAGATCTTCATAAAGATATATTTGTTACACCATTTTTCTCGTCATAATGAAAGGATTAAAATGATGTGCCACATTATGAGGGTTGATATTTAAAATTGTTGAGTTACCACCCCTTGCAACCCCTACAAAAGGGGTAAATTTTCATTTTTATAACCAACAGTTAGATTTATTGGCCCATAACAATTTCTGAAAGTTTTAAGCTGCCATATTAATTAACTGATAAATTACGAACAGGTTTCCAGACTTTTGCCTCACTCCGTATACACAGCTGACTGGGTCTATCAGGTTCAAAATACCAACATAGCCATTGTAATCTTAACTATTTTAACCTATAAAATGCCACGGAATTCAATGGTAGGATAAAATGTTCGTCAATTAAATTAACTAAATATATAACATTTAAGTGAAGTGAATTGAATTAATCCTAACTTAAAACATATTACAGTTAATTCAATGAAGAAGTTATTTCAAATGAAGGTCAATCATACAGTGTTGAAAAAGGAATTAGTTTAGGCCTAGGATTATTAACTTATCTAAGTAAGATCTAAATAATTAACAAAACACTTACACTTTTGGTAAATTTGTCCAATTATATGTATTGTCAAAAGGTTCTAAAAAAAGTAAAGCTAAAGCATCTATTCATTTTGTGCGTAACTTACATTGTTTGCATAATTTGTACTGTTTATAAATTTATCGATCGGAATTGCTAAATCAAAAGACGGGTGTTGGCGTGCGAAGCACGCTTGGGCCTTCAATATTGTTAAATAATATTACACACAAGGTATATAGTATATTTTCAGTGTTAACGACCTGAATATCCTCAAAAACATGAGCTAGAACTTTGCCGATTATTAAACCGATGCTATATGCGATCCTTTCTGCGCATGCGTAGTCGGACTACTTTATTGCATCTGCTACAGTAACTCACGTCACGTGGTAGTGTTAAAATATACACTCATATATTTTGTATACACATTATAAACTGAATTTATTGTAAGGAATAATGTATGTATGTCCTACGTGAAAGAAACTTGGCAACCATTTCTAAAACCGCTGTCCTCAAGTTTAGAAAAATTACAAGTTGAATAAATGAATGGATGTACAGTACATATTATGTGAATAGTTTCTGTCGTTTTACTTTATTTGGCTAACTAGTTCAGAGTTTTCTAAGTTGATATTGTCATAATGTTACAATGTAAAAATAAAAATATTTAATATGAAAATAATTAAACAAAGGTCAGAATTAGTGAAGTGTTCTCTATTTGTACTCCGTGTAGAGGGCAAGATATCAATGCATATCTTTGTGGGTATCCTATTATTTTCTGATAATCATGTCACAGAAGAGGTTTCATGTTAAAAATCTACAGAAACCAGAAAACATTAAGACAATATGTTAATAATATGCCATTTTACAGTTGTTATGTAAATATTAAAAATAAAATTTTAGTTCTTAGAACCTCCCTCGAACATTGGGCATATAATCACTGAATAGTACAAGCAAGCAATACATAAGTTCCTAAAATACAAATAACTTAAAATAAAGGTACGTTCAATACACGTGTATGTGCATTAAAATTATGCGGCACAAACAACTCTATAACTCAATACAAAACAAACAAATGTTAGTCAGAACATTTCTTTCGATTTTTGGTTTATTAAAAGTTTACCATTTACATTTAGCTCTACCTTGTTCGAAGAAAAATCAAACAACCATCTGCGCCCATTCGGTAAGGGTGAAGTTATAACTGATGTTTATTTTAAATAATCTGGTACAAGCATTAAAAGAATATACAAATTGTAGATAATTAATTTATGATTAATCTATATAAATAAAAATGTAAATGTTCGTGTGTTCAAAATCTCAAATCTCCGAAATTTCTTCACCGATTATTTTGAAATTTTTACACAACATTACATTCGAATACAAGCAGATTTTTATGTAGTATTTATTTAAACAGCATCTATTCAACATAAAAAAAGTATACTAAATATTTAACAAAAACGTGAGCGCCATTAAATATGTTTATTGACTATAATAATAACAGTAATCATATGTTTGCTCTAATATTTCCATTAACACCTGATTTCAAACTTTGAAACAATTATTTGTACTTCTAACTTTTAGGTTAGCTTTTTGTAAAGAGCGCCATCTGTTGGACGTAAAATCAATACAAACAATACTACATATTGTATGGAAAAGGAAGCGCCATAATAAATAACTATTAAATATGTTTAGTGTTGGTACAGCAATCAGCTATTTGCTCAAATATTTCCATTTGATTTCAAAACATGAAACAATTATTTCTATTTCTAACTTTTAGGTAGAGTTTTGTTTAAATTTAGACCTGACGGAATAAATATACGAAATAATTTGATTTGGACATTTAACGTTATTTACAGTCTTAGCTTTGAAATTATTATTAATCCTAACCTTTATTGTAACTAAAACATAACATATAAGCGTAAGGAAGGGTCCAACCGGGGTTGGCATGCGGAGCACGCAATGGTCTCCCTTAGTTATTTATAAAAAAATAGATAGAATATTTTGATAAATCATATTTATAAACATTAAAAACAAATACAAAAAAACTAATGTTGTTGTAGCCTATAACGTATTGCAGTGTCCAGATTGCACTTCGTTTTAAATATAACCCAATTTTGATAACGATATATATATTTCAATTTAATAAATAGACTACTCCAAATTAACAACATATTTTAAATCACTGATTTTGCTACAATTACTCTATACAAAAATACTATTTATAAGTGAAGACTATAATAGTTTATAAGCATACAACATTCATAGAAAATTGTTTAAAAAAATTACCCCTTCAGAAAACTATACAGTATCTTTCAAACAGATACTGTATATTGTTACTAGAAACACATTGTGTGAAATGTGAATGAAAAGAAACAATAATTCTCATTTTTACTTTAAATGTATCACTATTACTAAATTAGCTTATCTCAGTTTATTTCCCAATAATTAATATAAAGTATTGTGAAAATGAGGAATATGCGTTTAGATACCATTAAACACTTTTAACCTTAATTTTTACTCAATTGTAAGAATAATCTTTGACGACAGTATTTATGTTCAGTCTCTGTGCATTGATCAAATAACAGCTCAACACTGTTACTAACCAAAATCCCAATTAAATTATCACAAATGAAATAAACAGGAAGCTTTTTAAAAACCGGAGTTTAATTACGCCAAAGACAAAACGTTAAGAAGAACAACATCTTCAGTGTCATGAGAACTCACATTTTATCCATTATTTAAGATTTTAAACTTGATCAGTGTCTTTCTTACTGAATAATCACAATCACAAACACTTAGAATAACTTTGTTTTGATAAATTAATATCGGAGAAATTTTAAAACGAAAGATAAACAATCAACATTTTAAGAAGCATCTTGAGATCTAAATTTCTTCTCTAATTATTATTTGTTCCGTTTAGTGACGGCAATCGGCAGTTAAAGTAGCGTATTTAAAAGGCATCGGTTTCCAGATAAATCGTTGAGACAGGTTCCTATCTAGCCATACACTGCATTTATCCCACTACGGCATTAACACGACATTTCAACGTGTTTAACAGCTGTTCTAGACAGCACGTGTAATCATACCAACCAAGCCAGCTGTTTACTTTCTGATGTAAAACAAGATGATTCGTGCATAGACTATTTGCTGAAGCAAGTCAATTGTGAGGGTCACACGATGAAAAGCCAGTGTGACAGGTGGCAAAGAAAAAGTGTTCTTTAAATGCCCTAATAAAAATCACAAATATCACCACATTCAATTATTGAAAACCATATCAACTTGTTTAAAAACATTTTAAGAAGTTTGTTAATTTTTCAATCTTTTATTTCAGGTTTATCAGCATTTACGGGTTATATTGAACACTTTTCGGGAAAACGATTATACAAGCAAACAACTTTTAAATCTATAAATGCCTACTGTATAAATAAATCTAAGTTTGATAATATATTATATATGTGTAATACATTATATATTATATAAAAACTAATATCTTTTATAGCACACATAGAAAATATAATACAACAACATCTAACTGGAATAATGCAAACATAACGCGTGCGACTTGCCACATAGAACTACTACTCCATAGAAATTAAACAACTTAATTCCCTATGCGTCCTTACCATTAACTTAGCAACACATCTCAGTTGTAGTCAAGGATCGTACGGAGTATGTAGTGGTGTGTGTTAATTTAGAGATGTCAGCACAAAACGTTTAAGGCTCAGCAGATCCAGTCACCATCTTGAATTTCAACTCCCATAAAGAGCAATGTTAAAAGGATAATAAGATTATTAGAGTAGACTAATAATGATTAGAAAATTATTCTGAATGTGTTATTTTAAAGGTTAGGACAGTCCGAATGTGGATCTATTTAAGTATACAAAAAATTGTAATTAAATTTGTTCTTTGACTTAACTCAAAACTTAAGTTTGCGATTTTTGTCTAATTCAATAATGCAAATATCAAAATGAAAAAAGTTCACCACATTCGAAGTTTAATTTCCTTTCAAATAAAAGTAATTTCAATAATTTTGGATAATTTATGAAAAAAAATTTCACGTTATTGTGAAAGCATGTACGCGCTGAATTTCAGTTCCTACTCGAGTGTTGTTTAGCCTGCATTCTGGTGGTTATCACATCAATTTATTGCTCGTGGTGGTTTACTAGAAAAATAATATATCAATATATCAAAAATAATATATTTATATAAAAATAATATATTGAACGTTAATGTTCAACGTGCGAGAGAAATCTGTGTTTAATAACACATACTACCATACATTGTCACGCATGCACATTTCAGTACGTTTACAGTCAAGGTTAAGTCTGTAACCCTCTTTTTTCCGCCTTTATGAAGCTGCCCTATATTTGTAAGCGGAAGAATGAAAAACTAGCAAACTAGATGCTAGAAGTATACAGCTCTGGCACTTTTAGAGCTGCGGTCAACTAGGAAATATTTTCACTCCTGATGCTGAGCCTTAAACATAGAGTTTTGAATCTTTGGGTATAAACTAGTTTTTTTCTGTATCAGAACATTGTTTAAATAGTTCGGAAGTATGATTGACCAAAATAAAATTAGAAAAATATATAGGCCTTCACCACAGTTAGTTTTAGTGTGTAATTAATTTTAAAATCTCTTTTACTACTGAAGATATCCAATTAGTATTGCGATTACAGTATTTGATCCTAATAATTCTGCATTAAACTTATGTCCACTCTAAACTTGATGATAATTCTATCGGTTCGACTTACATAAAACCACACACAACAAATTACAAATAGTAATACTTCATCTCTAAGTTTACAATAGGAAGTACTTGTCCATAGTTAAAGACTTCAAGAAATGCCTTATCTTCTTACAACATAAACCACGTATTAATTCTTGTCATCAGTGAAAATGTTTTTTTTACTCTCTTTCCATATACAATAGTCGTTTTCACGACGAAATAAGCAAAAACAAAAAGCTGTCTTTGGCGTAGAACACGTTTAGCCGGTAAAACCCGTTATTGGAAATCATTAAAGTTGTAGGCTTTCAACAGAATCTATCAATTTTCAACAGCGCAGCGGCCAGAATTTATCATTCCCAGTTACGACGGTTTGAAAACGATTTGTTTGGAAGTGCGTTTAATTTATAAAAGCTCATATAATTTAGAGTAATGCTCAGTGGATAATTTGGACCCAAGGGGCTTCTCGTTGGAGTATGTATTAACTGGAACTCACGGAGAAAATCTAGACTTCATTCTGATTTCAATTTTATAGAAGTATTAAAATTTAATGATGTTTGCTAGTTCAATCCAGTTCTGTATTTTTTTTTTTTTAATCTAAATTTATCTAAATCTCTTATTTTTATTATGGGAATTTGAAAGTTTTCCCCGAACCACCTTTTTCCTTCAAAAAATTATGCCCTGCATCCGCCCCAGGTTTAAACACTTTTACGGGATTACAAGCTACAATTTATTAATGTTATTTTAATACTATACATGTTTAATGTGGATTTAATCGTTCTATTATTGAAAATTTATACAAAATAGTTTCCATGGAAATAGTGTTTATTCTGCACTTTAAAATGTGAGTTTTTTGTATATATATAGTGAACCTTTTTTACGACTTCTCCACTGTTTTAACAGCAATTAATAAATACTGAGGTTTGAAACTGTAAAATACATCAGTACGTCAAGATTTGAAAGGTAATATATTCCTCATAATACACTACGGACTTTTTTCAAATAGTTTTTCATGTCACAGAAAAAGTACCAGGAGTAAAACTCATAGAAACAAATGCCATCTCAATATCTGTAGGCTAATTAATAGACGTGGGCGTTATTTAACGTAGTACTGAGTTCGTCAATCTGCAAAAGAAATTGAAAAGGATTATTAAATTGACCATTTTAAAGACCATAAAAGTGTAACTTTGAAACCAAGACTGAGAGAGTAAAGATATTCCTGGACTGATATGGCTGGAAAACCCCAGCAAGGTGCCTACTGTAAAGACCACGAAAGAATACCGTTTAAGGACGGGCTTGTGTACACCGAGACATTGAACGCTCCAATCGCCTTAGTGCGACGTTGCCACGTTCTTCCCACGCGGCTGACTCAACGCATTTATAATTCTTTAAACTGTGCGTTCAAGCCTCGAGCGAAAATACCAGGAATGTTCGAGACTAGTAGATATGGCAACGCTGCGCGCAAATCCTATTGGCCGCCGCGCAACGGTATTCTTTAGTGGTCTTTAATATGAAGTTAAGGTATGTGCCCAAATCAACCCATTATGATTAATCAATAGACATAAACCAATTACAATAATTCGATCACACAGCTGACGTGAGTTGAAGGAATTTCCAAAATTAAGTTTATATGTTTTTGGATTTCAACCAATTATTTGGGAAATTGATCTACCCACGAAGGCGTTTGCGAGTTAGCACCTCGGCCAAACGGTCTTGGATTATGGACTGCTTCGTTTCGCTT
>JAGFPH010000013.1:200960-228617 GCA_018207615.1 Philaenus spumarius | reverse complement strand
AAAAACATAATGTGCAGAATAATCTCCTACATTTAATTTTTAGATAAAAAGTCTAAACAGTTTGCACCTCGACCTAGCGGTCGCTTCGACAACAGTGGAAAAGCTCGCTTTTATGGCTTACTCAACTAACTTAATAGTACAATGAATATAATAAAAAAGGTTTATACCTTAGTTTTTCTTCTTCAGACAATCCTATTTCATCCCTTAAGTGAAAATAATTAAATTGCGAGAGCTATATAATTTTGTTATTTAGGCCTATCACATAAGGAACAATGGCGTATAGTTTTAGCACTATATTCTCATAGAAATTAAAACTGCCTTTTTTAGTGTAGTTACCTTATTTTAATTCCTTAACTCTAAAGTAACAAATACAATATGGCTTACATACAATCCAAAAGTGATTTTAAAAGTTATTAACTGAGTAACAACAAACTGATCAGTAACAGAATGTCAAAAATCCAACTTTAAACCTACATAAAAAATAGTAAAATATTTTTGGATTTTTTTCAAAATATACGAAGTTTTGTAATTCATTTTTAAATAGAAGTGTATAAAAAGATGTGTAAATTGTATTTAAAATATTAAAACTGTTTTTAAGTACCTACTACTACAAGATCGTTACTTGGACGATGGAGTGGCGGAATCTAAGGTTTCAGAACATATTTACATATGAAAACTAAATCAATTTATCGAATCGCTCAAAGAAACTTCAGAGTTTTTTCTTCAAAACGATATAAATATCATTACACACATACTATATCGACTTATAATAGATATATCGAATGCAAAATAAGCTTTCTCATTGGTTGAAAACTGTCCAACTGCAAGGGTTTATGAAAAAAATCAGATCTAATAAACTGTAAGCGCGATGAATGATTTAAACTGCGAAAATGTCAGTGAAATTGTTCCAGTATTCCAGTAGTTTATGTACGTTTAAAAGAAACTATATTAGATGTAGATTTTAGTCAATTTAAGATTTAAACAGTTTATAAAACCTTCGGTAAATCATACTTTTGTGCTGTGGTTGAAACTATAGACAGACTTCAACTTCAACTGGTCTAGCGTAAACTTAAAGACGATGAATCATTACAGCATAAAAATCTTTCCACGATCACAACAATGGAACGTGTTAGAGTAGTCAAAAGAGGTATTTAAACAAATTTAACAACAAACCGACTACGTCATGACTTGAGAAATAGTGTGTACATGATTTTTCATTGTGGAATTATTAAAGCAATAAAAACCGTGAAACGATTCACTCTTGTTTATTTTTCGCTTATATTTTGTAAATTATTTACTGTACGAAACGCTATGCGTTCAATGGAAAAGCTGTCGGAAATTGAACCTTTCAAATGAGACTTTGTATGTCTTGATAGGTGCATTTTTGACTGAAAAAAGTCGAAAAACCAGTTCAAATGTTTGTTGTTGTTCATAATTTCGACATTGTAAAAGTTAAACTTTCGGAATTGTGTAAAATGACAGTTTATGCCATGTAGATTATTAACCGTGCACAAATTGGGCCCTGTCGGATATATATTGGTTTTTCATCAATAACCGTTTAAACAATTTAGAGCGTTGTCTTGAAAAAAGCACATAAATTCGTTGCTACGCCCGATTTAAATTTTTCAAATGGATTCTGAAAGTAGAGGTCATGAGCTTCAAAACGTATATTATTCGTGATTTTAAATACTAACTAAATATAGCACAATTTTGTGTATGTTTGTCCTATTTTTAACTGCAAAGAAAAGAACGTCCTAAAAAATGATTTTTTCGTTTATTGTGCAAGTTTTAATTTTAAAAATTACTTTGTTTGCAGCAGAAACTTGTGATGGAATCTGGACGTAATTGGACCGCGACAAGACAGCGTAGAAACACAGATGACTCCTAGATCAATCATTCAGTTCGTTTTATTCGTACCTGTCTGAAGATATGTAATCTCGTGTTTGTTAATGTACGAATCATCCCGGGGGTAACTTTAACAAGAGTCAGATGTATGAAACTTTTCACATGAACATTTCTCTTCCGTGGAGAGATAATTTGAGGTGGTAATATGGGTCATAACATATCTCCAGAAACGCCTATTTTATCAGCTATCCTTGTTCTTTTACTAAATAATTTACATCTCTCAAACAGCTGAACCGATTGAGTTGAAATTTCGCACGTTACTCTTCAATGTAAAGGCCTAGTTTGAGAAAAATAATCAACTAATCAGTTTTAAAATGGCGGCTTTTTTTTAATAACTAAAATTTTTCGAATTGTTTTCATTTGAAATGTTTAACCAGTCGCCATTTTTAAATACATTATAAAGACAAGTTGATTATATTTTTATAACTAGGTCTTTACATCAATTAATTACAAACGTTCGAAATTTCAACTCAATCAGTTGAGCAGTTCTACAGATAAAAACTATTTAGTAAAAAATACAAAATTGCGGAAGGCTAGTAAAACAAACGTTTCCAAACATGTGTTTTGGGACGTTTTTCTTCATTTTGGTCCGTATGACCACCCCTGAATCACTCTGTACATGTAATGCTTTTAAAGTTATTAAATTGTCTCAACACCAGATTTTCAACACTCTGTTAGACGCTATAATCTGTACATCAATTAATTGCACCATTGTAAAAAATGTGATTAATTAAATATATTTAATAATATATTTGTAATATGAAATTTATTAAATCAAACTTTACTACACTTAGTATTCTTATTGAAACCCGTTATTATATTAATAAAGTTCCAAAAAAAACAGATGTCAAATACACAAAAATGTTCACAAGAACATATTTTTTTCTAGCTTCTTTGTTTTTTCCAATACAACATTACATCTCAAGATAATGAAATATTTTTATCTCACAAGAACATATTTTTGTTTAGCTTCTTTGTTTTTTCCAATACAACATTACATCTCCATGTTGGGAGATGGACACAGCGGGGTATGGTGTCAGAGAAGGAGTTCAAATATTTGAGAATTTCGAAGAGGGTGTTATTAGGGTTAAAAAGAGTGTGAATGTGGGGCATAAGTAAGCACGAGAAGGTTGGTTGGTCGTCAGAGGTGCAGGGATGGGATTGGACTCCGGTGGTGCTGGGTCATGTGTGTAATCTAACTAACTCTCGGGGATGGTGGGGGCCTCTCAAGCTTTGTTGAAGGAAGGCATCCTACCCAGAATATAAAGGAATGGCAAGTCAAAGCCGATGTCGGAAAGTCAGAGTAAAACAGTAGATGCATGTTAACACTCTGGTTCCGAAAGTTATTAAGAATGGAGATTCGGAATATCTTTCGAGCCCACGACCATTCTGGGCTACATTTAGGTGATTAATGGTACCATAGAATGGGAACTTCCAACTCTCAGGGTTCCGTCAAGTGCTGGTGGTAGATCCTATATCAAAGTGCATCTACTTTGCAAGGCGGGGACATGCTGCAGACACGAACGAAAATAATGGTTCAGTTGAAAATGGAACTGGGTGAGATGTATTACAGAAATGTCTAAGTAGCAATAGTAGCATCTCCACCATTGCAAATAAAGGGGAAAACGACTCTTGAAAATACTGAACGGGAGCCGTTGAATGTATAGGAAGTAAACATTTCGAAGAAAACGTCTATTAAATTGAAAACTAAAAATAAATGGTTGGGTTTGGAGTTTAGGTTAAACACAACATATATAAGGACATCAAATTTAATGGACACGTCATGGAAAAGACTTCATGGTTAGGAGTGAGGTTTGAGAAAGTAGATAGCGCTGTATAGACTAGTACACCAGCACATTAAAAGATATTAAGCTGTAATTAAACCACACCAATGGAATTGCAACAGCAATTTCACGTAAGGAACATACGAATTTCATAAGTGGAAATCGGTGTCCAGAATCGAGCATTGTTCAATACGAACACAAGGCTAGTGAAAATATTGAGGGAAAGAAAGCAAGGCCGTGGTATAGATGGGCAGACAAGTGGAAGAGTGCGTGAAAATATAAATAATAGCCTCAAAGAGAACCCAATTGGAAACGATACTATTACAAATGGTGTGTGACAGTTGTAGCATGTTAAATATGGGACGATGTGTGCTTAGATTCTGCAGACAATGAAATGGACGTAAGGTGGTATTATTTAAGATGGAACGATAATAATAAAACAAAATATTGAGGATGAAAGAAATAAAGAATTTTGTATAGATGGGCAGACAAGTCAAAGATTGCCTGAAATAGTTTGCACTTTGTTACTCCAGTTGATGAAAGACTAATATAAGCAAAGATAACTCAAATGGACGTTAAAATTCGGACCAATGAAGGAAGGAGTTCGATCATATACGAATACAAGAATGTATAGAGATAACCAGTTGTGACGTTAGGTTTCCGCTTCTAACACTAGTTGTGGCGTAGCGAACGCTAATGTCCTTGGTCCTCAGGATCCTCTTCAACTTTGGAGCTGTCAGGATGACCTCCGAGCTGAAAAGATGGCGGGAAAACAAAACTCTTTCTTTTGATCATAAACGGTTTATTATTATTTTGCAGAACAATTTATCTACAATAAACACATAAACCACACTGGCTCATCCTATTTAAACGCCGGAAGAAACACGGAAAGGAACCAATCTAGTCGGCGAACGTTCTCCCAAAAGACTGCAGATTTGCATTCCGTTCAATTTAACCCCTCCGGAAATGGCGGAGGCGCATGCTCTCCATTCACGAAACAGAATCTAGTGTTTAGTGAATGATCTCCAATTGGTAATTATATATAAATGATGTAATAAATCCGTGGCCACTGGGTCACACTGTATGGCCGTTATCGTAATACTATGTAAGGCATAAGGATGGACCAAGGAATGAATGTTACAAGGCGTGTGGGTGGTAGTCAACGGTCATTGATAATAAAACCCACCAAGGGGTGTTGAAAAATACACCATAATCTAGGTCGAGGATCAAAAGAGAATCCAACAAGTCCATAAAGAACGTTGACGACAAAGAATTAATCTGGGACAACGGGATGTCAAAGAGGCTCCAGAAGATACATTAAGACTGTTTGGGTGGACAAGTGGCAATATGGCTACGTATATTACAAACAAGTTTCAAATACATAGAATAATAAAAACACATTGAAATTGGTAACTGCTTTATTTACGCAACATGCGTACACATAACTAACACTTACGCAACATGCGTGCACATAACTAACACCTCACTATACTACTACGTCTTCTGCGTCTACGACTTCGGCTTCTACATTTACTCCTGCGTCTAGAGTGGTGACGCCTTCTGCGAGACCTACAACGGCTGCGTCTCCTGCGCCTGCGTTTTCTGCTGCAGCTACGTTTCCTTGATCGCCTGCGTTTTCTGCTGCAGCTACGTTTCCTAGATCGCCTGCGTTTTCTGCTGCAGCTTCGTTTCCTAGATCGCCTGCGTTTTCTGCTGCAGCTGCGTTTCCTAGATCGCCTGCGTTTTCTGCTGCAGCTGCGTTTCCTAGATCGCCTTCGTTTTCTGCTGCAGCTACGTTTCCTAGATCTTCTACGTCGTCGTTTGCAACGCCTCTTCGGTGCGCGCATGATGCACTTAGGTTTGCATCGTCCTCTCCGGACCACAACCACTGGAGACGCCTTTTCTACTGAGTACTGCCCTCGGCACGACTCTATGAAACCGTAATCGACTCCACGTTTCAGAGTCATCCTGACGGCGTTTTTGATCTTATCCTTATCGATGCCGTACTCGTTTCCCATATAATTGACGATCTCCTTCGCCGTACAGCCTTTGGATTCTTTTATATTCTGTATAGCAGTCAGTACCAACTGCGATAGTTTATACTGGTACTCGGGTGACTCTGACACCGACATTTTCATACGTGGACTGAAATGTTTGCAGACAGAAAATGTGTACGCACTTTAATTTAGACGATCAAGTTTCTTTGAATTTTGATAATTAGTCATAGTAGTTTTATGTTTGATAAATATTAGCACGATAAATTTTGACAAAAGGAGCCGAAAATTAAAAGTCTTCCTGAAAGCTTTGTTGGCCGAATGAATTATTGTTGGAAATGTGCTAAGGTAGGTGTTTCAAGGACCTTACAGAGAACGCTTAAGTTTTGGGTGGACATTTTGTATTTGAGAATTTTTAAAAATATAGATCGCGCTAGTGTCCAAACAATTGAAGTAACAATGAGAAGTAATTTTTGTTGGAGTTTAACTTTTAAAAGTGTTTAAAGTGCAAAATAAATTATAACACATTGAGGTATTAAAATTTAAAAACCAAAATCACATGTTGTAAAATGTACATATCGTTGCGCGTAAACATTCTAATAAAGTTCTTTTAAACACTCTTTTTAAGACATGAAAATAATAGTACATTTTATTTTTATTATTATTATTAGGAAGAACGTATGAATAATTTGGAGTCACTTATTAGAGTAGAAATATCTAAAATATCCTAGTTTTATAAAACACCGTAACTAAAAACTCGGCGTAGACACGGTTTCCAACGGTACGCACACAGAGTATTTAAAAAAGAAATGTATATTCTTAAATTCTTTACCACTGTTTAGGGAGTAAAAACTTCTTTTGTAACACATTAATCTCTGTATTTAAATTCTGTTAAGCTTTTGTGAGACATTATTTGCGGGGTTTGCGGTCTGCACCAAACATTCTTAAATCCTGTGTTTTGAAAGACATCAAATGTAAAACAACATTTCTAATGCAACAGAATTTTTTTTTATTTTCATGATGATGTGGAGTGTTTTTGTTTATGTTAGTAAATCTTTGTCATTCGCTGAGTCTTGTTTGTAGTTTAGGTTTTTAGTTGCGAGAAGTTTATAATATCAATGTGCTCTATCAAATAATTCGCAAACATTTTTGTATTTGTATTGTATATTCCTTTTTCAATTTATATTGCAGTACCAGGAGACCGAGCTAAAGCTCGATTATAAGCAGGGCTATGATTTCAATAATAAATATTAGATTATTGAGTTTTGAGGTTAGGCCTATAACATTAAACAACTAAATAAAGGGTATATACAACATTAGGCAGGCTTACCTGTAATAAAAATACAGTTTAAAGGATTAACCACAATCTCAACACTATGCCTCAGAAATAAGTCAGGCCTAAATTAAAGTATTATTTCAATATCGATTTATTCCTAGGGCCTAATAAAATATACAGTTTAAAAGAAAGCAGATGATTATTGTAATGGCATTGAAAACATTTGCATCAGCTGTGCTTTGTATTGTTTAAAATGGACAAATTTCACTTTTTAATTTAATAAAAAGACGTAGAAAACGAATTTTCCCAGACTGGTGACCATTTTAAATCGATTTCTCGTGGCCAAAAGCCTAATATAAAATCAAAAAATCAAAAATCCTTAGACGGAGATTCCAGATCCATTTAGCAGACAAACAATTATCTCTCGCTTTAGAAGATAAGATTACATAGATTTCAACTTTTTTATTTATGTAATGACTAGCTGGCCCGATCCGGCTTTGCACGGATAGACAAATCAAAGTTAAATGTATATTAACAAAAAAAATATTATATCAATAAATATATTACACTATGTATTTCTTATGGGGATTTTTATTAACTTTGACCCCCCCCCCAAACCTCCCCTAAAATTTTGAATTTTTTAAAACCCTTTCTTAGCGAGCACCTAGGTCCCTAGAGGAAGCTACATACTAAATTTCATTCCAATCCGTTCGGTGTTTTTTTCGTAACTTTGACCCCCCAAACCCCCAAAAACTTTGAATTTTTTAAACCCCTTTCTTAGCGAGCACTTAGGGTCCTAGAGGAAGCTACATACCAAATTTCATTCCAATCCGTTCAGTAGTTTTAGAGAAATCGTGATTTAGTAACTTTGACCCCGTAAACCTCCCCAAAAATTTCGAATTGTTTGAAAACCTTTCTTAGCGATCACCTATGGCCCTAGGGGAAGCTACATACCAAATTTCATTCTAATCCGTTCGATGGTTTTGGAGAACTCGTGATTTGACCCCCCCCCCCCCCTTAAACTCCCCCTAAAATTTTCAATTTTTGGAAAACCTTTTTTAGTGAGCACCTATGGCCCTAAAGGAAGCTACATACCAAATTTATTTCCAATCCGTTCAGTTGTTTTTGAGAAATCGTGATCAGTGAGTCAGTTTATTTGGCTTTTAAATATATAGATAGATACTCTATTTTTTCTAGTGCGTTTATGTTAGCACTTTAGGGGTGACTAATTTTTCTTTTGTTAGAGAACCCGAAACAGGCTCAGCCTAAAGAGTTTCTTGTATTTTTCATAGAGATTATTGTTTTATTTTTTAGTTTTATGAGTTTAGTTTGTTATTAATTTTGTTAAATTAATGTAAAAATGACTATTGTAGGTCTATTTTCTTTGTGAGAAATAAAGAGTTTTCTTTCTTTAAAATAAGTATGTCTTTAGCTGACTGTCTTTTAAAGACTGTTTAGTTCTCACGATTGTTGTTTTTGTTTCTTCTTCTTTTTGCCTGCACTGTAGACTAAAGATATTTTAAAATATACAAAATCAAACTGCAAACTACTGCTTTCAAAATTTACATTTCACAAAATGAAATTTAAAATTATAATATCTGAACCATTAATCACTAAACACTGTTAATTCAATCGTATTAAAATATAAACAATTTAATAACAGATAACAGTTCTTATCTGTACTAAAGCAAGACCAAAACAATAAAGTTAAAATTGCCTAAATTATAGTATTAGAAATAAAAATTTTAAAATATACCTCCAATATATTGCTTATTATATCCAATATTTTAAAGTTTCTTTCAAGTTTATACAACTTTTCAAACGAACTTTGCTGCATCAGTTACAGTTCGTTCAAATTTATCAAGTTCAAATAAAATGCACAATCAGATCCGGCAAACTATATTTACGATAATTAAGAGTAAGACAACTTTTTTCCAGGTTTGGGTCACATTTTTCTATTTTGGTGCGAACGAATTCGAGCAACCAATAATTTTAGCACAATGTGTTTTCGCAATTTAGTCCTCGTGATTTCAAATTATAATTCTCAACATCCACTATAAGACTCTGGATTTTACATAAATTACTGTATTTCCAATTTCTTGAGAACAAAAAACCGGAAGTGTGTTTTTTGCAGCTTCGCCCCTAGGGTTTCAAAATTATTATGTAAAGTAAAAACCCGGAGAGACAGACCTAAGCCTTGCGTAGGCTTTGAGAACAATACCATGAAATCACTTGCTATTGTAGACCGGCGAACAATTACAATATGCAAAAAAGCGAAGAATAAATCCTGTGCTTTACTCAACTCTGGTTTATATTTCCAATTTAAGTTCAACTCATCGTTAGAAATAATTTTCTAGTTTTCCTTCAATCCCACGGGCATTGTCCCTGCGCGTGGGGGGGAGATGTCACGTGACCATGGGACACGGATGTTTTCTCACCATCAATGTCCCCATTCACAAGTCATTTGTCTGTCTGTCTTGTTTTAATTAACATATTGTGAGTGGCGTGTCCTTGTAACGCATCGAAATACGTTTTAATCATTTTATTTCCTGTCGTAAACACACTATCTCAAGTTCGCGCACGTGTATCTGTGTTAAGGCAACATAACATTTTCACCAATTTGGGTATTCGAATTAAAAGGCATTTAACTTTTAATCTTGATATTGATTAAAGCTCCACTGTACCACCACCTGCTTAAGCATAATTAACTTTTTTGCAGCTTTGGAATAAACGCAAATTCAATAAGACAAATAACGGACACACCTTAAAAAAAAGTCCAATAATTTTAAAACTTACTTATAGGCATGGGCGCCCATACCTATGGGAAGAGAGGGGCTAGGGGGAGGGACAGGGCTTCCTCCCCTAGTTCCCAGGGAAAGGAAAATATGTATATTATTAATTATAGTAAGGTATTTTTCTTTAAAGAGATTAGCACTAAAATATGTTTTAAATGTTATGTGTCGTTTGATTTTACATATACTTATATTTTTTTACAAGAGTTCAACCATGAGCTTGCTGCTGGGTCACTACTTGGTGCGGCCTCTAGGAGTGTTATAGGTCTTTGTGTATTCACTGACGGTGTAAAGGTACAGACTCAATGCTGTGTGGGTTAATATTTCATATGAATAGCCAAATTGGCTTCCTAAATTTTAAAAACGTTCTGACGTTAAAGTCGTCGTTGTCAAAGACGAATTTGTGGAATAAAGTTTCGGTTGAATCTTATGAGTTGTCGATATTTTAAGCTGTTGGGCTGCATGATGTAACACACAATACCCTAAATTTTATAACACATTTACCAAATCATTTCTGTTAGGTAAATCTCCAGTAAACGAATAAAGCAATTCTGAAATAATATGGGCAATTAAAATACATTTTGTCTTTCTGTTTTTAACATAGGTTTTCCTCATAATCAAATTGTGCAGAAAACATGAAGAGTTCTGGGCTTTGGACAGCAGCTTCTTTGAAGGAATTATTGTTCGGGTGGTAGGTGGATGTATCGTACAAAGTGTTTTGGATATTCAGCCACACCATTTCAGCAACTTTTTTACGATTCTTTGTCATTCTTCACTTTTATCTGACTTTCTGTCGTTATGCCACGAGTTTAAGATTTTAAATCTAATGTCATTGAAACAGACAGTTGCATTTTTATGACATTTTAAATTTATAAAAATACAGCAGAATACAAATAAATCTATTGTGGACGTTAACACACATATATAAGAGAACTCTCATCGAATTGTAATTTTAAAGGCAGTAGAGATGAATTAAATCATCATGAATTAAAAATTCAGTTTTTAATACACAACTCCAGAAAAATAATCTTAAGGACCCAGGATAAAAAATTATTGATAAATGTAATTTGAGATATTTGCGAAACCTCTGGATGTGCTGATGCCAGTAAATAAGATCTAAAATAGTAAAACAACGCAAACGTGTTACTACTGTGGTAGTTTATGGCCACATTCTAAGAGCTGTTTTCTTGTCCAGCTTTTGGAAAGAAATGTAATTTTGCAACAGTTTATTGCTCATTGAATAGACTTTTGAAAATTCGACTTACTAAAGTTATAAATATTAATACAGATGATAGGTGGTATTGAATAAAATGATGAGAGATTCGATTCTGACATTTAAGATATAAGTAATTTTTAAGTGAAATAATAGACAACCTCCAAAATTATGTTTACAGGTAATAGGTTTTCTTATAAAACTGTTACTAGAACTAAGATGAACCGTAAATAATATTAATTTTAATACTTACCATAACTTGAAATTAGTAACCGATTGATCAAAGACCAATAAGAAACTATTTGATGATATAAAACTTGAACACAGAATCACACGACTAATACGTTTATTGACTCAAACGCGTTTCAACGACAAAGTCGCCATCTTCAGTGATGGACGAGCTACAATAATCAAACTATAACTGGTTAAGCGGTTATAAGCAGTTATAATTTGATTTTTTAGTTCGCACATCACTGAAGATGGTGACTTTGTCGTTGAAACGCGTTTGAGTTAGTTGTGTTGTTGGAACGTATTGTCAACTTTTCTATCAACATATCTTCTCACAAGTCAAGGTCAATATTTATGTATAAGAAACTATTTGCATATCAGTCAACAGCTAATTTAAATGTAAAAAGAAGATTTGAAACAAAACTGCAACAACCGTTCTACAAACGCAACATTTTATGTGGTAAATGGTAAAAGAGAATTAATTCCAGCTATCAAATAAAAAAAAAAATTTATTGACAGATTGCTTCGATTTTACGAAAATAATGCAAGAGTTTGACTTCTACTTCGTCAAACAAGAATTATCATTCCACAATCTCTGCAACAATGTATCGCATTGAACACCAGGAAATGATTTAGACATCGATAGAGTATGGTTTGCTAATATGGATTCTTTAACTGAAAAAGCAATAAAACTGTGTAAGTCATCTCAAGCAACAGTCTCAGTAAAAAGAAGAGATCCTATTATGTCTACACCTCTTCTAAATTAACCTTGGTAAGAACTTTCACTTGATTTTGCTGGCCCATTCCCAGGTGGGAAATATCTCATGGATTTGATTGATGATTTTTCTAGATTTCCAATTGAGAATAAAGTTTACAAACAATGACACTGTATTACCAATACTTACAAAAAACGTTTGGACAATTTTGTATACATAGATTAGTCAAATCTGACGATGAACCTCAATTTACTTGCCTACAAAACTCCTTGGTTGCAGTTTTGTCTAATGTATTTAAAAATATATACAGGGTGTTTGAAAAGTCTGGGTACAGCTTAATATCTCAAAATGTACGAGTCTTATGACATGGAAATAAAAGCAGTTATTCACAACCATAAAAGAACCACTTTTTGGTTAGTTTGAAATTTTTGTCGGCCATCTTGGAATGAACTTCATTTTTTTAAATGGGTAGGTATTCTATATGATACATCATTTCGATGTAGAATTTCAAGAGAAACCCAACGGTGAAATATGCACATCCACATCTTTAACCGATTAAAAATGGCGGTCAAAAACAACGCCACACAACGATATTTGGGGGTATTTAGTTGCAGCCATTTTGATTTTTTCAAAACTAATTTCGATTGGTTGAATTAAATAGAGTTGTGTAGCACATCGTTTGAAAGCTTATTTAATTCTGAATCCAAATAGAAGAATAATTAATATTTTAATAAAAAAATAGTACAGCAAAACGGGGCAAAATCGGAAAACACGATTTCGTTGTTTTTGGCCGTCATTTTTAATCGGTTAAAGTTGTGGATGTGCAAATTTCACCGTTAGGTTTCTCTTGAAATTCTACATCGAAATGATGTATCACATGACAACCTACAAATTTAAAAAAAGGAAGTTCATTCCAAGATGGGTGACAAAAATTTCAAATTCACCAAAAAGTGATTCTTTTATGGTTCTGAATAACTGCTTTTATTTCTATCTCATGAGACTCGTACATTTTGAGATATTAAGCCATACCCAGACTTTTTTGACACCTTGTAAGTATTTATAATGTGTTATTATTTTACTTACAGTTTTTTTTCCTTGTAATCGTTTCCTCCTTATATCAGGTGGGTCAACAAATATATTTAATTGCTTACGACTTACGACATTAAAACAGAAAGACTCATGATATGACCAAAATTATCCTTTCGTGAACAATTATAAGTTAGATATATTTAAACAAAACCATAACAAATACTAGGCAGTTACAAGCACAGGTGCAGGTATATTAAGCAACGAAAAGAATCTAAGTGTTTACCGTTTGTGACACATTCTTGCATGACTCAATCCTGTAACATAGCAGTAACCGATACATTTTAATAAGAACCACAAACCACCAAAACCTTCTGCCAAGAGAAGCTGAGAAAAAAATGCCACCCAGATTTGACCACGAATCCTACCATTACCCAAATTAGCCATTATTTAAAGCCTCGTTTTAAACATTTACTAAAACCTTAATCTGTTCGAGGAGGTCCGATACAGTGGTCGGCTACATAAATTTCAATTTTCAGGTAGATATGTGGACGCAGTTAGAAATGTTGGGTGGTCGCGGCTACGCCAATGTCATAGACTATAGATCAAGAGGACACTATATGTGTGGTCTATATCGATGCAAGTTGATGACGACAAATCAATAGTTTTTTACAGAAATCTTAGTTCGAGGTAACGTGGCTTTTTTTACGACCCAATAACCAAACTGATTATTTTAACAAATCAATAAAACGTGTTTTCTAGACTAGGAGCAACTTACCATGCAGGTGGCACGATTTATATTACTAAACTTGAAATTACAATTATAAAAGTTGTTTCTTACTGTTACGTACCTTCGTCAAAGAAAAAAGAAAACTATATCCGTTTGTCTGTATGTCCCAGTCAATTTTTTCCGAAACCAATAGATGTATCACAATGAAACTTGCTACAATTACAAAGCTTATCATGCTTGTCACGAGCGTATATTCCAATATAAAAACTCAAAAAATATTACACTGTCCATCTTTACGAGCCGAAGCTAGATAGTAAAAAATACAAATTTTATGGTACTATCGTGTGGGATGTAAATTAAAAAGGTTTTATTTATAAAATTAAATATTTTGTTTTAAAGAATTTAAAAAAAAATCTGTTCTAATCTGTAGTTTGCAAGATGTTTCAGAAAGTGATACTAAATATACTTATTTTTGTTAAATTACTGACAGTACTGCAGCTAATATTTTGAAACCCCTGGTGATAGAAGTAATTATAGGCCTACGTACGAAAAAACTTTACGGGATTTAAACTTTTGTGAAAACGTCATGAAATTTATTTTTTATTTTTTTTTTGTGGGAGAACTGTGTTATTAATTCTATAGTAACTGCGACATTAATTGTAAATATTGTATTTGTAAAGGGGAACCAGAGTGGTCAAGAAGCTAAAGGCGCTAGTCCAACCTGCTTCACCTAGAACCTCCAATACAAGATTCTAACTAGGCTCGAATCGGGTTAGTTAGTTGGATATAAGAAAAACGATATTGTGTTAGTTCATTATATTGAATGTATAACGTATTGGTGCGTTCGTTGTTTTGGTAAAACCTTTGGGTAACAATAGAAAGCCCTTGATACCCCTTCAAACTCGTACTTCGCCAATTTATTTTTCTTTTCTCGATGCCTACAAATCAGTGCTTTCACTTGTTCAACTAGCTCGGAAACTCTTGCGCAAATTTCAACAACTTATCAGACGCAAATAGATTTTAAATTATTACCATTTTAGCAATAACAAATATTGAAGTCACTGAAAATGTTAAGACAATTTGTAAAACATCTAAACTATTGTATTGTAAGATAAAAAACTGTCAGTGCTCGGAATTCACATTGATTCAAAGAAATGTTTCCGTTTCAAATTGTCGTTTAAACACATCAGGTACTTGTTGCCAACTTTGATTAAATACTTTAAAACGTTAGAATATCTTGGGGTTTTCAATACTCGCGTATAACACCATTGTTAAGACATGGTGAGACAAGAGGACGAGTCGTTGGAAACTATAGTTCCGACTTCCGATTCCCAATTCCCATTAGGTTTCTGCCAGTTTATCATTTCTGACAGATTAAGAGGATGATACACTAAACATTTCTAAAAATTACAAACTTTCCGATTTTTTAAATTTTATTATTCTAATAAATTTTGTTCTAAATGTCTTCCTGCACAAGAAAAATACAGTATAAGTCATTATTCACCAGTATTTATACCTAAAAAATATTTTTTCTAAAAAAACCCATTCTTTTCAGGACCCAATTTTTTGTTGCTGGAAATTTCACTGTGAAGGTTTTGCTGGTAAATGTATACTCTGAATATATGTACAGAGACAATTTAAGGACTTAATAGAAGCATTTTAAACTTTACATACCCAGTTACCTGTGTCAATGCAGTGTACTAGACAAGCATTACTTCAATCGTAGTTTCTCAAAAGTGTGAATTTCCGGGTTTTTGAGACAAAAATTTACATTTCTAAATAATTACTTGAACTACAAGAATGAAATTTTTTCCACTTATTTTACAGACGTTTTTCTTCATATTTAGAAGAATTTGTAGATTTAAGCTTGTAAGTAGCCTAAAAGAAAAAAAAAGAAAGAATTTTGTTAACAAAATATAAATTTTAAAGTTGACTCACACATTTCAAAATTACAAAATAAATCGTACTCTTCAAACATAAAATTAAAAAATCTAAAAAGTAGTCTACGATTTAAGGAAAACCTATTTAAAAATACCCCTGCAAATTTGCCGTTTTTTTAAAGTTTTAATTCTTTTTATATAAGATACAATTTAAAAAAATCCAAGTTTCATAATTTTGTTTTTATACTATTCATTACAAAAATTAGTACAAACCTGTATAATGCATATTAAAAATCGAAAATGTTCAGTGCAACTTCCCGTTAATGGCTGAGCTCTGTCTGTAATCGTTCTCAACTTTATGCTTCTTGTGATTGCTGAACAGCCATTCCAGGTTCCGTACGGGACATTTTGACAGGACATTATATAAGAAAATACCATAAATTTGTTTTAATAAATTTAATAAAAAAATTTTTAATGTTATATATCACGAAACCAAACATAAATTCAAAGGCTTAGATGGTTTTACAGAGATTAACTTAAATAATGTATTGGATATATAATTATTAAGTATGGTTCCATATGGGACACAATTTTCCACACCTCTTTGCAACCTTTAAGTAAATTGAAAAACTCTGTGAATTGTGTTTGTATGTAAAGCTCTTCTTTTATTATATGATTCCTAAATGTTTGAACAATAGCATTTACAATTCCCTGAGTATGTTATCAGTATTGAAAAATACTTATATTAAGAAATATGTGGTTCCGTACGGGATTCTTACTGGTTCCGTACGGGACTACTATGAAATTAAGTGTAGTAACTAAGGAAAAAATAGTTGTTTTAAAACCGAATATAGCCATATAAATAAAAAGTCATTTAACATGCCTTGAAAACTGTATTTAAAATTTATTAATTTTTTTTATCAGTATTCTGCAACAGTCATAACTTTAAAGATGACTGTTCAAACATTGATTCGTGTGTTTCACGAATTGCCAGTTTGTTATGTTTTTAAGTCTGAAATTGAAGATACAAACTCATTGAATTAGCAAGAGCAAATATAAAGGTTTTTTTAGTTATGTATTTTAGTCAGCGATTTAATTCTGTATTTTGATAAATAATGTTAGGCCTTCTAATATTTGCATAGGTAAAATGTATCAATATATTTCTGAGGGGTTTAAAATGTAAAAATAAATGTTCTAATCATTTATAATCAATTATGTAGTAATATTTTTATTCTATTATTTGATAAACGTTTTAATTTAATAAAATATTTTACAATTGGTTTAAAATAAAAGTGTATTGTATTATTATTAATAATGTTGATTTAGTTTATCTGAAATAAACGGCTTAACGCTCTTTTGCAGACATTGGCGCTTTTAAGTTTGTATCTATATTCCGATATCTACATTTCGATATCTATATTCCGATACCTATACTCCAATATCTGTATTCCGAAATCTGCCTTCCGATATCTACATTCCGATACCTATACTCCGATTTCTGTATTCCGATGTTTGTATTCCGATATCTATATTTTTATATCTATATTCCGATATCTACATTCCGATATCCATATTCCGATATTTACATTCCAATATCTATATTCCAAAATCTACATTCCAATATTTACATACCGATATCTATATTCCGACATATACATTCTGATATCTATATTTCGATAACTGTATACACATAGATAAATTTTAAATACGAACTTAAAAAACTTACGAACTTTCCTAAACTATTAAGTAAGTCGAAAGTTGTCCATCGTGAAGTATGTTGTTTGACAATTATTTTTATGCACTCAAGAAATACATTTCAACTACACCAATTTTATCAAAATTAGTCCACCAGATAACTAATCTAATAATGTGCATTGGTTAAACAATTGAAACAAAATTACAATGAGTCATAATGGTTTTGTTGAAGATTATGAAATAGATTATAAAACACTGGCAAATATTTGTGCTGACTCAACCCTTTCCGTTTCGCCTTAAATCCGTTTGAATCACGCGAGGTAAGAATATATTGACAAAACTATCCACAGTCATGGTTTCGATGGCGTGGTTATGGCACGACTGGATTGTTGGTGAATCTACAAGCACAGTATAAAATACTGTTGTCCTCGTGACAGGATTTCGGTCAATCATTTAGTACATGTATATATAATATACTAGCTGTCGCATCCGGCTTTATCCCATGCAAAACGACTGACTTTTGTAAATAAAGTGTTTAGTTTTCCAGTATCCACAGTTTTGTTTACCTACTGTTTTAAACTTTTACACAATATCTCTATCCACCTTCTTTTAATCTACATTATTAGTATACCTATATAAACCACAAAATTGAATTGTTGTAGTATTATGTTTTTTATTCATAAGTTAAATTTCCATACCGTAATTAACATATAAATATATATAGGCCTATGTGTTATCTGCGTGAATCACGATTAACCGGCATAACTTCGGAAAAATATCGTATGAACATAATCTGTCCAGAAACGCTTCGTTTTCCGTCTGGCAATAATTTTTTGTTTATTTTTTAATGAATAAAAAATTAAGAAATTAATAAGATTAAGAGTTTAATTTTGATATAATGAATGAAAAATTAAGAAATTAATAAGATTAAGACAGTTATAATCTGTCAGTTGTAGCTCATATATCACTGAGGATGACGACTTTATCGTTGAAACGCGTTTGATAAATAAACCTATGTGAGTGATACTAGTGTTATTTTTATTTTTTAAATATAAACCCCTTTTTGGCAAAAAAGACCCAAAAAATAAGTTATTATTTTTTTATAAAAAACCGGCTCAAACGATTTTGATAAAATTTGGCTTATTTGTAGGCGTTAATGTACCCTACCATATGCAAAAAACCGCATCTTTCTAAAAATTCTCGTTAAGCTAATAATAATAATAACTGATTTTGGGGTTTTTTTGGCCGAAAAGATGGGTTGTTTTTCAAACTTTTTCAAAAAACATTTTTCGTGCATCTATACAGGCCTAATTGACGTGTTTAGTGCAAATTTATTCGAAATCGCACGAATATTTTTCTCTATAGCTAATAATAATATTATTATTAGTTAATCTCCTACTACCCCACCTACAATTATGAAGTCACAGTGAATCTGTTTAATAATTTAAATATGTATATGAGAAAGTATGTGACAGTTCCTGGTACCGTTTATTTTTCTTAACTCTGAATCATTTTCCAAAGTTTGGCAACTTATCTGCATGACAACCTTGTATAAATATTCACTTTCGAGATCGTCGGTTTTCTTCAAATCTGTTTTAATCTCTGTTCAACTCCATTTCATGAAAGCATGATGGGGTGTATCCTGTGTTACCCGATAACTCTTAACACATCAGTAAACGATCCATCAAAATCATCTGATAAGTTTTGTAGTTAAATTGTAATGACAAAACACGTTTTCCTTTTATAATTTAATACCTACATATTCTCTGCATCACCTTTGTTCAAATCAGCTAGCATTATTAATAGTAGGGTCTAAGCCTAAATTTACACTTAAGAACGGCACAGTCTTAGTTAAAGCATTGTATTTGGATAACCTAATTGAACTACGATCCAATGCACTATTGCAATCCACTGGAAATTCGATGATAGTGGCGCGATCTATTAGGGAAACGACGGAAGCGGTGTGTAGCACCAATGCTACCAATGATTTCTCCCTAGCGCTACCTTGCGGCGCGGTCATGCAATATTTTCCCGACAACCTTTTTTTCGGCACACAGCCGCCGTATTCATGCATGATCAATTTTATTATTATTCATCTATGGTTAAAGGTCCACTACACCACATTTCACTCTTGCATCACATTTCATCAAGACCGCTAGTATTAATAGTAGGGTCTAAACCAAAATGTACACCGATGAACGGCACAGTCGCAATTAAAGGTTCACTACACTACTAGTCAGTCCCGCTAAAGAAATTTCTTTTACATTATATTTCTTTTATTCAACACCATTTCGAACCGAATGCAAACAATATTAACCACATGGAGTTTCATCAAAATCGGATAGATACCTAGGTTTACAGTTAGATTGTAATAAATAAAAATATATATTTTTCTTCTCTGTTTTATGATATAGATACATACCTGAGGTATATCTCCGTACTATATAACAAATTTTTTATCATTTTGCAAAAACTACTGCCCTACTGCACATGCATCAAGATCCAGGTCACGGCGTCCCCCAACACTTTACCACGATCCATGTGCTTATGTCTTAATCAATCGTCAATTCAGTCAAAAAATCAGAGTATACAATAACCTGTTTGCATTTGCTTTCCCGCGAGGGTTGATGGACAAAACGATCAGGTGGCAGAGCACTATAGTTTAAGTAAAACAAATTCAGACTGCCACATTAGCATATGAGCTAAATGTAGTTGTTTTACACACTAGTTTAATTCGCGTAATTTGAACCTATTTATTAAACTGGCTTTCGTCGGTGATATTACTCAGCATTATTTAATTACTCAAGGTTATTCACCCAGTGATTTAATATTATGATGTATCATTGTGGCCTACTGAATTTTACGTTTTAAACCGAGTTGCTTATTTAAATACTATGCGTAAAGCGTAATAATTCGTGTATAACTATTTGACAATACTTAATTGTGTATTTAGGATACTTAATTGTGTATCTAGGATACAAAGTTGAGTTTGCCGCACGAGATAAACATTGCAAAGATTATCGAGAGCGACAAATTAAACTTTGCACCCATGATGCACACAAAATTTTGCCTACAGCTACATTTTAAATTAGTATTTTAGATTTTAAAAGATCTGTTTAAGAGTTTAGTTCCATAACAATCAAAATTTTCAAAACATAAACTACATCAGCTGTTTACTTTTCGTACAGTGGGCAAAGTAAACAGCCGGAGTGCGAAACGTATTAATTTACCACGCCAGCTGTTTAGCCGTGCGGTAAAGTAAAACAAAGAGGTATAATTACTTGACGCTGAACACATGTAGTTTAGTTTGTGCACTGCTGTGAGTGTACAAAAACAGATTTTATTAAACAACTGTAAGAAAAATAAGTATACTATTAAATAAACATAGCAAGCACACACAAATGTTATTGACGAATCCTATATATTTAAATTCAAGTATATTATAAAAATACATTTAAATAAAACTAATTAAAAATGCATTTGTCTGAGCTTTCTACCTTTCATATTTCTGTTTACACCTATCTAGAGACTTACCAAAAACACAATGAAGAATTTCTTTTCTATATTATTTGTAAATTCATCTATTTTTGAACGTTTTTGTATATGTAACTTACACTCTGAAGCTTTGTTGTTTACATTTCGTTATCGCACGCTTATTTAAATTTCTCCTTTATTATTACATCTTGAGTTAAAATTATTGTTTCATGAAGTATGTTTGAATAACTATCTTGTAAAGAGAAATAAGAATAGTTAGACTTGGTTGCAAAGGTCTTTTTTTAATAGATTTACAATGAATACAGAACCTACAAGAAGCGCAACGCTTATGGAGAATAGTCAGCCCGGTTGGTTGCCGCCAAATCGAGCTTGGCGCGGCAGCCGTTAGGCAGCGCTGGCTGAAAATTTCCACCCGTCTGTTACTCATCAATCCTCCGCGTCAGGAGTGAGTGAGACAGAGAATGGCTGGCTCATTATCTGTCTCACTCACACTTGCCGTACCGACGACTGCCTAGCGGCTGCCCGGCTAAGCTTGCCAGATTCAAATAAAACTAGACTTAATATTTAACATGGGCGTTGCGCTACTTCATTGACATTTCTAAAGGAACGTATATTTTTATTACTACAGTATTTATGTTTTACTTTTTACTTATATTCACAAAATGTTTGCTTCATTTGTGTATTATTAAACAAAGAGTATTTAAAATTAAGTTCTTATTTTATAAACAATAAAAATAGCAATCAATTTCATAAGAACTTCGTAAAAAGAGCAGTGCATTGTTACATGTCCCTCCCTTAAGGCTAGCGCACACAGCAGCAGACGAACTATGCTTACGGACGGATGTTTGGTTAACGCACACAACCGCAGACGTTCGCATGCAGATGTTTTGTGCCAGGAACCTACCCTTGTCCGCTGCTCGTCTTCGGTATACTGTGAGAGGGCGGAACATGATGTGGTATGGTGTATGGGAATTTCTCAAAAAGCATTCCGTGGCTAGAGGGCGATGATTCGAGTGATGATGAGTTGGTGCTGTTATATTCTGTATTCAACATTGGGTACATACGATTAATAAAAAACGAAAACTTCATGGTCGGTACCATCACCTCATGCTAGATTTGGATGAAGACGAGGAAAGGTTTAAAGGTTATTTTAGACTATGTAAAGAAGATTCAACGAAATGTGGAACAACCCACTAATAACTGGAGGGAAACAATAACTTCCAAGGAACGGCTTGCTGTCTGTTTGAGGTAAATAAACCTATATCTCGCTTTGGAACACGTGCTACTGAAAAAAACAATAAACGGTATCAGTTAACTGACACAAACTTTCTCCCAACTTACTGTAGTCAAAATAATATTGTTTTTAATCATTTTATTTTTTACTACTTTTTAGAACAAAACAAAAAAATAATATTCTACCTACGTCAATCGTATAAAAAAATTATTGTCCCAGGCGGGATTCGATCGCGCGACCTTTGAATTACTGGCCGTGCTCGCTACAATGGTGCTACTCTGTGCGGCCGCCGCCGCGATGCTATAGATTGACAACACAAACTTATTTATTTTTAAACATTTCCCTATAATTATAAAACGCCGAAGTTTGATAAAAGCGGGTGGTGTCATTTTGTTTGGCATCTTAAGCACTATAAATACTGAAAATTTGATCAAAATCGTTAGAGCCGTTTTTGAGAAATTTGCATTTTTGTCGTTTTTTATGGGTTTTTAGGGGTAAATTACCCTTAAAAATTAAAAATTCCAAAAAATGAAAAACCCCTGGAGATATTAGGGTTTAGTACCTACATACCAAATTTCATGAAAATCGGACCAATAGTGTCCTCTCTGGTCGTGTATACATACAGACAGACTGACATTCAGACACCACTCTAAAAACACTTTTTTGGGTTCAGGGAGCACCAAAACAAAAAATTCCACTAAAAATATTTTTGGGTTCAGGGAGCATCAACACAGATAATTGCACTAAACAATTTTTTGGGGTTCTGGGTGCTCCAAAACAGATAATTCAACTGAAAATTCAAATAATTCGTGCATTTTTACGAATACAATACTTTCTCCATATACTACGTATAGGGTGGAGAAAGTAAAAAAATAGAGTTCCATAATTCGTAAACTACTTTAACTCAGAACACGGAAAGTACCTTAGCAATTGCAGAGTGTTTAACAGTCATACATTAAGAAAATACCTTAATCTATTATAAACTATTTACTATACAGTAAAATACTAAACGTATGCATGTAGACGTTAAAAAAACTCGCCTCTGGAGCGATTCCAAAACATAATAATATGTATGCAGACGGATGGTTTTCTGTGTGCATTGGCAAATTTTATAAGCTGGGGAGCGATTTTTCGTCCGTCCGTCTGCTGCTGTATATATATATTTTTAAATACGGGATGTACAAAAAGTCCCGCGCTGAAGTAATATTTCATACATAAAGAAAATTTGAAGGTAGATTTGATTGCGGAACCTACTCTATGTAAAAATACTATTTTATTAAAATTTCATAAAAATGATCCGCCATCTTAGATCCGCCATTTTGAATTTAACTTTGTTTTTTTTTAATGGGAAGATGGTCATGTGATACATCATTTCGATGTATGATTTCAAGAGAAAACCAACGGTGAAATTTTCACATCCCTATCTTTAACCGATTAAAATTGGCGGTCAAAAACAATAAAATCGTGTTTTCCAATTTTGCCCCATTTTGCTATACTATTTTTTTAATATTAATTATTATTCTTTTTGGATTTAGAATAAAATAAGCTTTCAAACGAGATGCCACACAACGATATTTGGTTGAACCACTCGAAATCAATTTTGAAAAATAATTTTTTTTAAATACTCCCAAATATCATTGTGTGGCATATCATTTGAAAGCCTATTTAATTTTAAATCCAAAAAGAATAATAATATTTTTTAATATTTTTTTAAATAGTACAGCAAAATGGGGCAAAATCGGAAACAAGATTTCGTTGTTTTTGGCCGCCATTTTTAATCGGTTATAGATATGTATGTGCAAATTTCACCGTTGGTTTTCTCTTGAAATTCTACATCGAAATAATGTATCACATGACCACCTTCAATCACATCTACCTTCAAATTTTCTTTGTATACGAAATATTAAACCAGTGCGGGGCTTTTTGTACACCCTGTATATAACACATAAATTCGAATAAAATTATTGTATAAGCTAGTATACACTTGTTTATTGCAAGTCAAGTCTCTTTGAAGATGACGACGCATCTCTTTGAAGATTTGTTCTAGTTCTTATTTATTATGAACAAATAAAATTACAATACCTTAAAATTATAACTTTACGAGCCAAACTTATTTATAGTTTTTTTTTACCGGTATTAAGATAACACAAAATTAGTAGTTACAATGTATGTTCAAAAAGTAAATCTTAGAGGTCAATGTCTTTCATATCAGATTTTTCATTAAGGAAAGCTTATGCAAATAATATCGTAATTGTAATTCCTGTTTACACCCTAGCACGTATATTAGCAACGCCCACCCAAGCTGAAGCGGCTTTCCCACACTAATAAGAGGGTGTTGTGCAAATATTTACATCAAAGATATTTCATTTTATTAGGAAACACGGAGAATTTGCATAAAATTCCACTCCGGCGTATAGCATACGGCGTGAATCATTGGATGTGTTCACCTCGCGGAGTTAGTGAAAGTCATGGATTATATGTCACTCAAGTGTTGTGTCACTGAAAGCGGGAATCCTTATTACACAGACTACTGAATCAAGGTCAGCTGTTACATCGGTGACACGGTGTCTTACCGCAGCAGCAGTCACCGTGGAAATCGATTTTTACGGTGAAAATAAATTATTTACATTTAATGTTGCCGCTTTAAACGTTTTATGGGCAGTAAACATTACAAGTTTTTTTAATCCTCGTACATTTAAGCATTTTATGAATTTCATAGAGTTCCTTGATCAAATCAGCAAAACCTTTCTCGAACTTATAACGATAAACTCTGAAGCTAAGTAGCTATTAAGTAAGTGGTCTGTACTTATGTTTCGGATTTAGAGAGGACCGACGCTAAATCCTATTACTTTGGTTACATCTTGGACCTTCTCTAATAGACTATAACAGTCTCCCTGAGAGTTGGAACATCTGTAACAGGTTTTCACTACGCGGACAAGGCACGTACAGGTTTCGGACAGTGTCGTTTGAATGGAATCGGTGACTGATGATTTTACATAAGAAACAATAAGAAAGTCAAATGTCGGTTTTCACTTGTGGTGCAGGTTTCGTACAGGGTTCGGAGAGTGTCATTTGCATCAGTCGAGGGAGCGATTCAAACGACCCTGTACCAAACCTGCATGTTCCTTGTCCGCGTAGTGAAAACGAGACACATGCTAGAAACATACAGTCTACATAAAAGTGTGCTGTCAGGGCCGGATTTAGGCACAGGCAAAGTAGGCGCGCGCCTAGGGGCCCGCGCCACACAAAGGCCCGCACCACAAAAAAAAAATTTTTTAGGTAGTACCGGTAGGCTAGATAAAAAGATTTTCGAGGTCGATGAAATACCACTAGTATATGATAATAATATTGTCATTTGAAATTTGCACGCACGGCTCATAAAAATAGTGCAGTGCTCATAAAAATTGGTTTGGCTGAGAGGTTATGAGACTTGAAGCTTACAAACTTGTCCACACTCGTTTTTAGTTTCTTAACAAGTTAATGACACTGTCTGCTAAAGAAGTCCTAGCTGCAAGTGAAAAACTTGCTAACATATATTGCAATGACTTGGATGACAACATAGGAATGAATTCATTCAGTTTCAAGCGTTTTCTATTCAATACCAATCAGACCTTGAAAAAAGTGAAGTTATCATGAGTAAAGAGGGATGGCTCTACAAACTGCTACTAGAAAACAATCTAAAAGACTGTCTGCCAAACGTAGAAGTTACGTTGAGGATGTACCTGTCGCTAATGGTTACAAACTGTTCGGCATAACGAACGTTTTCTAAACTAAAACTCATAATAAATAGGTTGAGGACCTCAATGGTTGAACTCCGTCTGAACTGGTTGGCGTTGCTCAGCATCGAAAATGACAAACTAAGACAGCTAAATCAAGAAGAAATAATCAACACCTTTTTAAATTTGAAGCTCAGGAGGAAACATATTAGCAGTAAGCAGTAATTAAATATGTATGTTATTTTATTAAATCAGTACTAAAATCCATTTCATGAAATAAAAGCAATCCTTCTTCAGAACTTAAAAATATAATGTACTGTATATAAAATCAAAAATAACTTTTCCAATGTTTTAATTTTCAAAATACAGTAGTTTGTCAAGTACATGTGTAGTACTAATGTGTTATTTTTTTTTTTTTTGAATTAGTGAATTTTTTGAAGTAGTGTTTTACTCAATGCATGGAAATGTTGTATTGTAAATAATGTACAATTTACGGTAACTTATACTACCTAATTGTGGGTGCATTTCTAAATAATAATTTTGGCAGTTGTGTTAATAAATATGTTTAAGTGTTTTGCTGAATTTTTCATTATTTAACCTATTTATCACCATGCAAAATTAAAGTTAAAATTAAAATTTCGCATCTTTATAAAATTGGTACTCTTAAATCTTATACCTACATTTTTAACTACAAATAAGTCTTAAAATGAGATTTACAAGGTCATTCTATCAAAAACTTTTACGATTCTTTTTTCAAAACTGTTAGGTCTCAAAAGTGCTTTTATTAGTAGTAAAATTGACTTCCAAATTGCAAAAAAACATGTTTTCAGAGGTTATATTTTTAAAAATTTCCCCGGACCCCCCGGTAGGGCCCGCACCACACGTTGAGCCTAGGGGCCCTTATGACCAAAATCCGTCCCTGTGTGCTGTCACTTTTTTCACGGTCTTACACTTCACCCATATATGGGATGTTTCAAAATGGATATTGGGGTTTTAAAGCTTTGTAGTTTTTATGACGTTTAACTTACAATTATAAATATTAACAATAAGTTGCCTTATATGGGCTCCACCACGTGACTTCTTTCTTGGCTTGTACTAACGCCTTTCGGAACCTTGCTCCATCCTCAAAGTTTATCCCTCAATCGAGTTCGTCAATACATTATAATTCAAAATCACGGGCAAACATATAACAGTTACACATATACACGGTGCGCATAGTGTAATTAACAACAGTTAATTATACAACAGTTCTAATCTTAAATTATAAATAATACATCAAATGAAAGAACAACTCAGTGAGCATGTACAAGAAGCGCTAGTAGCAAAGATGGCGGCTAGTGAACAGAAAGCTTTTTGTGTTTTACAGTTTGCAAGGAATGGATCTGTAATTACCGTGGAACGAACGTTCCGTATGAAGATCAAATGTAGTCCTCCGAGTGATAATAACATCTGTAGATGGTATCATCAGTTTGAATGCACCACCTGCCTTTGCAAAGGACAGAGTACGGGACGTATGAAGAACGTGTTGAACGAGCGAGAGAGCCTTACACGCGTATGCCCAAGAAATCAGTTCGGAAGACTAGTCTTGAATTAACAATTCCAGTGACGCGGAGAGTTTTTTTAAGGAGACGCTTACAACTACGTTTGCAGTTGTTGCAAGCTCTAAAGCCTACAGACTACGGTTTACGTGCCAACTTTGCAAACGATATGTTACTGGATAACGTTGAAGACTTTCTGGATCGTGTCGTCTTCAGTAATTGATCGACGTTTCATCTAAGTGTGAACACTCATAATCTGGCTGGCAAATCCCCTCGAAATTTTACAGTTGCAAAGAAACTGTCCTAAATTGAATGCCATATCTCACCGAACAGTTCTTTTTAGGCAACTGTCACTGGTGTTTCTTCTTGATGCGCTAAAACTATGGCTCTTTCCTGTCCTAAATTGAATGCCATATCTCACCGAACAGTTCTTTT
>JAGFPH010000013.1:135817-188276 GCA_018207615.1 Philaenus spumarius | reverse complement strand
AAGTGATTGATCGGTTTAACGCAAAAATACGTTACTAGTGAAATTTTATTTTATTACCACAGAAATTAATGTTTTGAAATAGCTTTTCTAATGTTCCTCCTAACAGTGAATAACTGTCCCAAGATTTTGTTATTCTCCGTCGCGCATTTTTTCGTCACACTCTACTATATATAGTACACACGTAGTACATGTGTAGTAGCAGAGAATATAGTTTACTTGGTAATACCTCTGAAATGGACATTGTGCTTCTGCATTTTGTAAGTTGTGTTAAAAAAAGGATTGGCATGAATCAAACATTTAAAATTGTAGTTTTTTTAGTTTTTTCGTTACGAGAAGTTATTTAGGCGCTAAACATAATTGTTTGAACGTCCGAGAATAGGCTACAAATTTAACCACTGGAAAATTATAATTATAATTTTTTTATAGTTACTATAACTAAACATATAGATAAAATCTTTGTAGATTGGACCAAAGACAGCGCGATTTTAAGTTTTGAGGGATCCTGGACAATTGTAATCAACTTTATGTCGCATAAAAGCTACTCTGTTTATGGTGCTGCTGCTGCTACTTAGCGGAAAACTTCCCAACTTTTAATCTTCAGATTTAATATGTTACGAATACTTTTTAGCATTAGGCAAATAACTAATTTCATACACTTATAAGCAGTCAACAAGGGAATGCCTTCAAGAGTTTTTCAAAGAAGATTTCAGGTTTTTATTAAAATTTGAAAAAGCGACCGGCGCGGCGACTCCAGTGCTTCGCTCTATAGCAGTACCTAAACAGCGTAATTTCTTGCAGCTAAGCGCTTTGACATTGCCTTATTTAAAAACCACTAGAGGCTCTGCCTCTGGACACTTCGCGTCCCAACCCCGCCTCGGCCTAAGGCCTCAGATGGCTGCTTCGCTTCGCTCGCAGTTGGAAAACTATCTAAAAGCTCTCGCTAATCTTTGGCTCGTTTGTACCTGGGTGAACGAGCATCGTTCAGTATTTTTAACATCTGGATTGTATCTATAATGTATCTTTTTGAATATTTAGTGACTTGAAAGGTGGTATAAAAAGAAGTTCAGATTTTAAATTTTATGCGCATTTTTCAGACTTTATGAGCGTTTTTGAAGACGTAAGACCTAGCGCATTCAGTTCCTGTCGTCAAATAACCCCTGTATGCAAATTTTCATCAAGATCGTTAGAGCCGTTTGTGAGATCCGCGGCAGATACAAAGATACAAAAATTTCTCATTTAAAGTAATAGGATTTTATGAATCCATATTTTGTAATTGAGTGCTGAAAGAAAAACTGAATATTCTTTATAAAATTGCGGATCCGGCTTGCGATTCGCTTTTAATCATACATATTTTATTGTACAAAGAAAAATGTTCAAACTAGGTACTTAAAAATGTCAATTACGTGACAAACGAACGAGTTTAAAAAAAAATGTGAAACGCAAAATGCATATTGTGATTGTGGTTAAAATGAGACCTTGCAAACAATTTTATGATAAAATAAACGGAATAAATGGTTTAAATTTAATATTGCTCTTACGGGATAAACATCCAAAATGGCCGCCACTACAGCAGACCCTTAAGTGAATAGAATCAATAACCTTACATGCGGATCTAGTATAAACAAATAACAATATGAATAAAGGTAATTTAGTCTATTATTTAAATCAGGAAAATGTATCATAACTATAAGCTTCATAGAATATTTAAATACACATTGAAAATGTTTCCGACATTCACACACCGATATTATTTTATTGCCACGATTACATCTCTTGCATTCTAATCACATAGCCTATTGCAAACGATATTTTTCCTGGCTTATAATAATTGTTTTATTACTTACTAACATTATTTGTTTTATGGCTACCAAACAAAATAAAATATGATATACTAAAAACTCAAATTAACTTCTTATTAGTAGTGTGTCCCAGGCCCGGATTTACCATGCAGGCGTTGTAGGCAGTCGCCTAGGGCGGCAAGAATTGAGGGGCGGCAAATTTTATCAAAAGTGGAAAATGTCTGAATCGAGAAAAAATCGATTTATAGAGTCATCTCGACACTGACTTAATATCGAATATTCGATAAATTTCTATATAATCATGTTGATTTCTCCTATACGTGTTGTGAAACAAAGTTTAGCCTCACGGGGACTTCCATTCAGAGGTGACGACGAAAAATTTGGTTCACAACATAATGGCAACTACATGATGCTACTAGAATTGATCGCTCAATTTGATCCAGTCATTGCTGAACATATTAACAGATTTGGGAACAAAGGTAGCGGCAGAACAAATTATTTATCAAAAACGATTTGCAATGAGTTCATCGAGCTTCTGGGGAAAAAAGTCCTAGACAAAATCGTCCAAGAAATCAAGGTAGCCAAAATATTACTCGATGATTGTTGACTCTTCTCCTGATATTTCTCATGTGGATCAGCTGTCATTCATCATAAGATATGTGAGAGAAGATGGAGTTCCTATGGAGCGTTTTCTTCAATTTATCGAAAATCCAGGATACAAAGCTCAGAATCTTGAACATGCTATTTTGTCAACGTACGAATCCCTTAGCATCAATATCAGCGATTGTCGAGGACAAGCGTACGATACTGCTGCAAACATGTCTGGGCCGTACGCAGGGCTTCAAGCAAGAATCAAAGAAACCAACAAATACGCTGATTATACGCCTTGTGCTGCTCATTCTTTAAATTTAGTTGGAAAACATGCGGCAGAAAGTTGTCCGATGGCCGTAACGTATTTCGCAACGATCCAAAACGTTTACAACTTTTTTCTGCATCAACTCACCGCTGGGAAATCTTGACGAAACACTGTGAAAATTCTGAGTCTCGTCGAATAATTACTGTGAAGTCACTGTCAAGCACTCGGTGGTCAGCTCAAGATGATGCCGTTCACGCTCTTGAACATAATTCTCCAGAAGTCATCTCAGCTTTGGAAAAAATAGAAAATGATCTCACTGAAAAATGTGTGACGCGAAACGAAGCCTTCGGTATTCGACAACAACTTGAATTATTAGAAACTGCGTTTATGCAACAGTTGTGGAGCTTTATCTTATCTTCCCTAAATTCTGTGAGTAAAAAGTTACAAAATGTCAATACAACGATCGTTGAGGTAATTGAACTTTTTGAAGGTTTGAACAAAATGATTAGTGATACACGTGAATATTTTGATTTGTATGAAAAAAAAGCGCTCGCTGTTTCCGAAAACCAAGAATACAAAACGGCTACTACGCGAAAAAAGACAAGAAAACTTAGATGCGATGAATCGAGAGATGGGGAAGTTGAACTCGTTGGTCGGGAAAACTTTAGAATAAATACTTTCAACGTCATTTTAGACAAAATTTTATCAGAATTACAAAAAAGAGAAAAAGCGTACAAAGTCCTTTATCAGAAATTCTCAGTCATTACAGACATGCATTGTTTGAATAAAGAAGAAATTTATGAAAAATCTGCTCAGTTGATAAATTTCTACGATCAAGACATCGAAGCATCGTTTGCAAATGAAATGATTTTATTTAAAAGTTATTGTGCTAAAAAGAACATGGAAAAAATTCTCCTATAGATCTGCTAAAATTAATAAGAACCAATGAGCTCCACACAGTTTTTCCGAATGTTGATATAGCGTACCGAATGTTTGTTTGTACACCCGTGTCAAATTGTAGCGCTGAACGTTCATTTTCCGTGCTGCAGCTCAGGGCTATATAGCCCTGGCTGCAGCGAGTAAAAAACTATTTGAGATCAAAACAGGTTGCGGAACGATTAAATGCACTTGCTTTGTTAACTAAAGAATCAGATTTGCTCATGTCTCTAGATTGTGATGACATTATCAATAACTTTGCCATTCTAAAAACAAGACGTAAAAATTTGGGCCAATAAGCAATAATTTTTGTACAAAAGACAATAGCATAAATAATTGTATTGTTGAATGACATTAAGTCATATACCTCATTATTATAAGGCTACTGATTATAATAAAATAAAATATTTGCTTTCAGAAAAATGCATTCTATTGAATAAAACAAACTAATTCCACCATTTAAGAAATTTCAAGGGTGGTGGAGGGGCGGCAATTTTGGCAACTGCCTAGGGGCGGCAAATTTCTAAATCCGGGCCTGGTGTGTCCGAGAGAGTAGGTTTTAGGTTTAATCAAAGCTCTCTTTTTGAATCACATAAAAGAACTCATTAATTTAAAATTAGTTTCAATAAAATTTAATAAATATAACCATTAGTTAAATACTGTGTGAGGATCTAACGCAAGGCACCATTTATTTATGTCCACAATTAAAATATTTTTACACACAAAGTTTTTTAAAAAGCAGACTGTCTAAATAAAAGTTAATTTGTTGGTTGCGTCAAAGATAAATCTTGATTAAACTTGTACCTTCTGTCAGAAGCGAAGACTAGTTTGTTTTAAGTTGTTTGTGAAGAGACTATAAAGTAATGTACATGTAGCAAGTTGCCCATAGTTTGCCGAAGCTACGTATAGCGCCATACCGCCTTCCGTGCCATACTCCAATATAAACAGTGCCTAGCAAATACGTGCACTATACGTTATAAGTTGCATGTTCATATAAAGAGAGTTCTTTATACACATTATTTGTGGCGAGGTATAAAAGTGGCTGGTGAGTGGATGAATCACATTATTGAAGTTGTGACCTCCGACGTGTCTGTAGTCTACATCAGTGGGTTGCTTGTAGGTGGTTGCAGGTAATATTATGTAGCGGGTGGAAGCTACCGATATGTTTTTCTGAAGAAGAAACTATAAGAAACATCTTAGAAAGTACAACATAAAAAGTTTCTATGGTGTATTTTGAACTTATAAATTCGATTAAATTACAAGTGAAAAAACATAGATTAAGACCGCGAGTTGAACCCGGGACCTTCACGTTTCTGTCGTGATGCTCTGCCATCTGAGCTACCCTGATATCTACCGATATTGGTCGATGTTATCTCACTTGTACGGTTTTTACTGCAATTATTGAATATGTATGTATGTATAGTACTTACGTATATGTATGTATGGCACTTACGTACATGTATGTATGTATAGTACTTACGTATATGTATGTATAACGGTAGATATGAGGGTAGCTCAGATGGCAGAGCATCACGACGGAAACGTGGAGATCTCGGGTTCAACTCCCGGTCTTGGTCTATGTTTTTTCACTTGTAATTTAATTAAATATCCCTTGCTGAGGAAGTGTGTAAGCGGGGAAAAATAATAATAATTATTATTATTATAAATTCGAACAATATAAATATGTGCGGCATCGTCATGCGCTTCCAGACACACATACACAAACGTAACACAAAATAGACTGCACGTAAATTAAATAAACGAAATTACATACTGTATACACATCCGTATATATATTATATCTACAGATAATTAAAATTATGTAAACTCTGTTCACATACTGAAAAATGTATTATACAAAACATAAACTTAAGGGGTTTGGTATTAAGTTTAAGAAGGAAATACTGAAATTTACAAATAATTTTAATGCAAATTTAGGCTCGTAAATATTAGATTTGTTATTTCACAATTTAAAATACATAGATCAATCGATGGATTATTTTTAGTGTGGTACAAGCTGTTTACCTTAACATCTCTAAATTGGTATTTAGGCTACTTTCTGGTGGCATTTCCATTAACAACTGATTGCATACTTTCAAATTTTTGCATCTCTATTGTATCAGTTAAGGTTTTGCCTATTCATTAAAAATCTATTCAGGGGTTCTCCAAGGAAGTGTTTTAGGTCCAGTTCTTCACTTATTATACACAAGAGACATACCCATAGACGGAAATACAACAGTAGCTACTTTTGCAGTTGATACTGGCGTTAGAGACGCTGTAGAAAATGGCAACATCAGTGTAAGGACAAAAAAAGTGCTGAATTAGTCTAAATACATGCTCATCAATTTTACTAACAAAAACGTTACAAGTGTACCCATAGTTGTTAACTCACAAGTAATTCTATCTAAATTGGAGTCAAAATAACACTTGACACCAGGCTAAGATGGAAATCGAATGACAAATTGAGAAATGTCAACTAAATTTGTACTGCATTGCAATTACAGTCTATGCTTGATTTAACAAACAAAATACTGCTATACAAGCAACTTTTAAAACTAGTCAGGTTTTACGGGTTGTATTTTTAGGGATGCGTCAAAAATATAATTTCAAATAATTCAAACCTTTCAAAATAAGGTTCTGCAAGATATTGTTGGCGCACTGTGTTATCTCAGGAATGATAACATTTACAGAGACTTAAAATCAGAGACTGAACAGTAAATGTAAAGCAGTAAAGTATGAACTCTGGCTTCACAAGCACATGAGTCCAGCTGTGCAAGAGATGCTCGAAAATAGAGATGGGGAGCGAAGACTCGAAAACAGCGGTGCCCATCCTATTGTCCGTTTACAGTTTAGTTGATATCATGGGGCAGGCATTGTCCATGCTATTGAAACGGAGATCTTACGCTAGTAGCCCGCATGAAAACATCAACCTCATAATGCTCAATTTACATTTTAACCTAATCTCATCCCCAGTCACCCCTGAGTCACATACAAACAAAAATATAATTTTATTATTAGAAAGTATGATTAAATATTCCTTTTTACTTTATTCTGGTACCCCGGGACTTTTGCTCAACGAAATTTTAAGAGAGACGATCGTGTCGTTTATGGGCCTACATTCTAGGGACCCTGAATTTCTTTAAACAGACTTCAGTATATCTTTGAAGATTTAGCGAACTTGACATAGCTCTCAATTAGAGAAAATCTGAAAGTTAGTTTGACACACTGTTGCGGAAAATGAGTTGCTATATTTTTTTAGAACTACGAGTGCCTTATTCGTATAAGCATTGTTAATCTTTCTCTTGAAACGATAGCCATCAAAAGAAAGTCCAATTTTCTTCGATATAATTGATTTGATTCGGGTCGGTAGTACAAATTTAACGTCACTCGTGACTGGCACTGATCCAACTCAAAAAATACTTGGTTTCTAAATTTGCATTTAAATTTCATCATAACGATAGGCTATATTAAAAGTTACATTGCTAATTATCTAACAGTGAAAATTCTAACTTTTAATACCCATAAGAAGGACTATTATAGAGGCAAAACAAAGCACAAATCATACGGAGCAGAAAAGCTATTCAATAAAGCGTAGAGAAATTAGTGTGAAAATGACAAAATTAGCGTATCTTTTTATTGTGCTCTTTCTTTGAAGTCGACGGACAAAGAGCTGAACAGATTTTAGTGTGTAATAGCTCATTGTATTCATTTCTTGTACTGTAGCATTGGCTGCCGTACACATTTTCTGACCGAGTAATTTTCCTCAAAGAAAAGACGGGTGGCAAATCTCTGAAGCAAATATTTATAATGTAGACCTATTTATCAACCATAATTGGACTAACTTTATGTAAAATATAAGTTTTAAATTACAGAAAATTCAGACAAAGTGTTTTGAAGAATCTTGAATGAAATATTGTTACGAAATTGTTGAAATAGCAAGGTAAGGTTCCAATAAAATGTATATCCCTTTTTAGTTTGCATTATTAAGTATCACATATATTATTTGTCAAGGCATTTTTTTTTGTCGGTACGCCATAACTTCCTTAATACATCATCAAATTACATGAATGAGGCATCGTTTTAAAGCTTTCCTTAACCGCTACACCGGAAAAATATACAAAATACAATTATAAAAAAAAGAAAAAAATAAAGAATCCGAAAGTAACAGTGATGTAAGATCAAGAAAGTTGTAGGGATATTTTCCTGGCGTTGGCAACACTGATGATAACAATACCCAGCTGGAGACACTACATTGCTATTTTTAATTAATTGTATATTTAGTATCGTATAGTATACGCACTATACGATACTAAATATACGGTGTGTACTTTAATTAAGTGGGATTTAAGTAAGTTAGAATGCGAATGCTTCGCACGGGTCAGCTAGTTTAACTTAATGTTAATCAGGAAAAGGCAATAGATTCTAAGGTGAACAACATAACCTAATTACTCTGCAACATTGAAATTCAAGCAAATACGTAAAATTTAAAAATTCACAAGAAAGAAAGATTCAGAAATTCTAATCGGCTGTACTGGTTCGGAACGAGTTTCTGTTATTATGATCGTCGCTTCGGTTAATCTCTGGATGTATGTTCCAAGTAGGCATACTTGGAAATTCCATGTCATCGAGCTAATAGAAGCAGTGGTTAGTATTGCTCTCAACTAAAGCAGAATATAGCACAATTAGTGATTGTTTATTAGAAGCATGTTGGCTTTAGAAGATCTTAAGATATTTAATTTAACATTAAACATCCCTTATAGATCGTAACAATCAAAATGTTGGGTTTTGTACTTTTATATACTAAAACGATATCACTCTGAAAACTCGATTTTCCCGAACATTGCTACACCCTTAGAAACCATGGCCAACTTGAGCACTATAACATAAAAGGTTTGAGTTTTTCAAAATAAAAGATATAGAATTTCGAGGAAAAGAAAAATGCCATCTAAAAATTTCAAATGACAATGAAAGTCCAGTGAGATAATAAATTAAAACCCCATAAAGCTGGACATTTATTGCAATTTTAACCTTTAACCCTTTGAGAGGTGGCTTATTTTACGCTTAAAGCACGTCATACGACGTGCTCTTACGTTTTTGCTCAAAGGAGGTATCACGTCATATGACGTTCCTGGTTGGCATGGGAACGAGTTTCTATTACGACTTAAGCCGTTGGTTATTTCACCACTACAATGTAGATATGGACTGTAAAAGTGTCTTTGCAGTACTATTACTATTACCGGCTTGCTATTTTATCGCTCTATAATGAGAGGGAATGTGTACATTGTGTACACGAAACTTACACGTCGCTTTGTCTGTTTTTCTTCTGTACCGCGGGTTTCTCACTTTTTTTGACTACTTTGTTTGTAAGTTGCTTGTTTTTTATAACTGAATTTTTATAATAAATCAATAACTAAATTTTTCTATGTGCTTATTTCTCATTGTTCATTGTTTGTGAAAAAATCATGTCATATAAAGTGATTACTTTTACAAAACCCAAACTCGATTTTTCAATCATTTTAAAACAATAAATGTGTTAAAAATCATTTTTAAATAGTAAATGTGTTAAAAATTTATATAGTAAACAATATTTAATAATTATGATTTTAAAATTTCTTAACTTGGAAGCATGTCAAAATGTGAGACATTCCACTCCCATCCGGAAGAAATGAAATCACGTCATATGACGTGATTACTCATCAAATGGTAAACCCCTGAACTTTGCCATATCTACAACCATTTCAAAATAGCGTCGAAAAACATGTGTTTACGTTTTGCATGGCCCCATTTACTTAAAATATCGTAACGCACGGAAATACAAGAAGAATGTTCGTATTATATTCTTTAGAAAATAAAAATATATAAATACCATTGCTTTGGAAGTTTAAAACTAATAATACTCTATAATAATGTTTATTTTCTTATTCCCATTTAAGGTATTTCATTTTATATTTCTCAACAAATTCTTGTGTAGTTCTTTTACGCAATAATTCCTAACATTCGAACTCCACATCACTTTTTATACTACTAATATATTTAATTGTAGGCCTATCTATACTGCTTTAATTTTTATATACCAGGATGATCCGCCATTTCACAAGTGGATGTTAAAAGGACAACAATTTAACACCATAAAATCCCCACTTTGCTCGTCATAAACTAGGCATTTCCGAAATAAATATTTTGCAACATAGCCTCAATATCATTAGCATCTTAGTCATTTAACTTTCGACACCAACCAAAAGGTTTTTACTAATGACGGCCACGTCGGTTAGAATAGGTTGCTTACAGTTTAGTCATACCTTCACAACCTGGTTCTATTGTTGGAATCTCGAGTGGGGAAACTATAAATCCGTAATGTTTGACAGATGTTGAACAAACAGACAAACAAGATGTGGGTGGAATCCATCCAACTGGAATAACATTATTGATAAAACCCAGTAGCTGCGTACATAATATCACTGATACTGTTCTTTGCTAACAATACCTTTGTAGTCCTTTAACTGAAATCGTCGACAAAACAATTTAATACCGTAGTTAAAATCGGTAGAAATATTCAAATTATTAAAACGTTATTATCTCAAAAGGCTATCAAAGTGGAATCTTAGTTTAAAAACAGGGTTTAAATTGAAGCTTTTATTAAAATAAATATTAAAAGAAATAAAAAAATTTGTATAAAATTAAACTTTTTGAAGTTATACTTCTTTGCGCCCGTTGTATGGGGTGTCGGTCGAGAAACCGCGTCACGCGTTAGGAGTAAAATCCGGAAAGTGCCTTTTTATATCTTTTCTCTACAAGAGATACCTCAAGAGTAATTAACGCACTCGACTTCCACGCTGGAATCCCTGGTTCGATCCCCTGGCTGGGGAATATTTTTTTTTTTTAAATTACAGGAAAATATACGAATGGCCAAAGAAGTATAATTTCCACCGTCTGGTCCGACACAGACCAATTTTTTGTTATTTTCCGCCGTTCTCCCGCCATTTATTTTTTCATGGCATACAAATATGCGCCGTCTCTCAAGCTGGCTCACCTCGCATAATTGAGATAAACAATTTAATGTAGTTTTAAAGTTTTACTTATAAACAGGAATAGTTTTACAAAATATGAACAATATTTAGGTTATACATTTTTAATAATAGTGTATAATAAAGTTATTCATAACTACACAAATAATGTGAGTGTCTCAGATAAGTTAGCTACCCTATAACTTTTATTTATAGCCTATGTAAGGAGATTAACATTTGTATTATAAATGTTAAGTTTATCAATTTAATCATTAGTTACACTTATTTTAGTTCGAACCCTACACTCGATTCCACGTTCACCGTGCAGTACGGAGCGTCCATAAAACATGTTATCCAAACGGCAGTCCAAAAAACATCAACTCCCTCGTAAGCTTAAACAGTTGACGCAACCCGCATGATAATAAACGTGATGTTCCCAGTGATTGTAGTAGCATGGCTATCTCCCGTTAAGATCTTTACTGCATGGTGAACGCGAAATTGAGTGTAGTAATACAATTCAGTATCCATAAATTGCATTTACTTTCATTACCATAGCAACCAACTTAGCAAATTTAGAACCAGATGATTATTTTTAAAACTGAAAGCGTTTTTGGGGTTAGGGTGGCAAAATAAAACACAAAAGAAAAATCAATGAAAATAGCTTTCTGTATTATATTAAAACATCTGTTGTTATGCATTATAAATAAGACAGCTAGTTTGGATCAAAACACAATTTTAGGTTAGTCCTACAACTGAACCAGAACACGTTTCTTGAAACCATTTACATTTATTGCAATAGCAACCAACTTGGTAAATTTAGAATCAGGTAATTATTATTCACAACCAACTTTTTAGGTTAGGTAGTAGCAAAAATAAACAACGAAAATGGCTTACTGTAAAATAATTCAAACACCTATCCCTATTATTCATTACTAGGTCTATGTTATCTGACCAGTTTGAAACGCTGCTTTACTGTATCATAATTTGGTCATATTTTATAACTTGAAATTGTTTCTCTTCTACCTAAAAAAATCAAAAATCCCTGTCCTAATCATTCGTCATTTCCAATAAAATATCATAGTATACAATAATCTGTATGCATTTGCTTTAGAGCAACCGCGGGGGTTGGTGAGCGAAGCAAGCAGGGGCGCAACCTTCTAGTCATTCATTAGTCCAGACTGTATTGTGTATTGTGGTTGCTATGGTGATAAATATTAAAATGACTACAAATCTACATACGAAACTCCTACTTAAACTTTTTTTAATCATATTTTCAATGGCATGACTTAATTTTGATAGCCTATTTTGACTATATACACAATTAATTCTTCTAAATGTGTTTGAATAAGAAGATGGGCAATTATCTTTGCTTTCTTTGTGAAATGAAGCTTACAACTAAGTATAACAATACATAGAAAATTAGTTTTTCTTTAATATTCTACTAACTGTCGAAATATTTGTTTGTACATATTAAATTCTAGTCGTAATAATGTTTAAAAAGCAATAAGTAATCGAAGACTATTGATTGTTTTTTGTTTGCAGTTGATAACAGAAACGTGGCTATTGTCTATAATTAATAGTAAATACGTCGCACCCAGTTTGATCGATATGTCTGATAAACGAGTATTCTTTTTACAGTGACACTAGCAATCTAAACAATTAATAACTATGTTCCTTTTACTGTCAATCCTTTCAAAAATCACAACGGAAAAGAGCCGATATTTTTACAATTTGGGATATTTTTAGTAAAGTCCTGCAGCACGTACAAAGAAATACCATTAGCTTACCAAGATACATATTTTTTGTAACACTCTTTTCATCTCCGTATATATCCCATTCTTATTTGATTTTAACAAAATCACTCATTAAGATATCGCTAAGCATTTAATATTCAATATTCAAGCCAACCTTTTTAATTGTTTACTTGCTGTCTTTTTATATGCCTGACACTTTCAAGATTTGCCAAACAATGATTTTTATCATACATTTTAATAAGCTGAGCAAAAGTAAATTAATATTTATTTATTTGCGAAAGTGATGATGAATAAACCTGGACCATTTATTACGAAGGTTTTAAGATTTAATTAGTTAGGCTGTATACAGGGTGTCCCATAATTAAACTGTCAAACTTCGGGAAACGGTTCTTTGGTTCAAAATAAAGAGAAAATTAAGAGTAAATTTTTTTCCAAAAACTCTTCGTTTTCCAGATATCGGCCATTTCGTTTCTTTTACAAAATAATTTATATGTAGAAAACTGTTAGAAATATTGAGTTCAAACTTTACATCAATTAACCTAATAATAATGTATCTCAGGAAAAGTAAGCGATTATATCAAATCATGCTATTCAAAATTGCGGCTGTTTGAAACTTTCAAACCTAATTTCAATTCACTATCGGACGGTGTAACTGTCAAAACAATCGGATGAAGGAAAATAGTTAAGTTATGGATAATAACAGCGTTCTTACCCAACATATTGTTGTGTTTACCGTGTCGGTATAGGATGCCAGGTTGCACAAAAAAATTATTAGACATAACATAACTATTATCCTTCATCCGATTGTTTTGACAGTTACATTATCCGATAGGAAATCAGCAACAAAAAAGGTGTATTGACATTTTAAATGTCAAAATGTAAAGTTTTTTGAGTAATTTAGGTTTGAAATTTTCCAACAGCCGCCATTTTGAAACGCATGATTTGATATAATTGTTTATTTTTCTTGAGATACATCATTATTAATTTAAACTGTATGCCAAGTTTGAACTAAATCAGTCAAACATTTCTCTAGATATAAAATATTTTGTAAAAAAACAAAATGGCGGATATCTGGAAAACGAAGCGTTTTTCGAAAAAATATATTCTTGATTTTCTCTTTAATTTGACCCATAAAACCATTTCCAGAAGTTTGGCTGTATACTTATGGGACATCCTGTATAACTACGTCTCCTGCAATGTACGGACATTTGTGTTGAAGGACCAATAAATGCATTATCTTGATATGAACTATTCTCTTCTTAACTAATCCCAAGAGTTTGAAGAATTTTTCGATACTTTTATCAGCTTACTTTTAAGTTGTTAGCAATACTACCTTTACGGATTCATTAATAGTTAAGGTTTTTGAAGTTGAAACCTTTTGAAGTCTGGTTTGCAGCAATGTTGTCAGAAATATGACTTCTAAAACAATGTTCAGGTGACGTAGCCTGTCATTAAAGATTTTCTTTCGACTCCAGATGGGCCATCTATCCTTAGTAGTAGCAGGTCGTACAGTTTCTTAGCACCAACAACAACGTGCGAAGTTTGAATATCTAGTTCTTGTTTTTCAAAAGCTATTAAGCCGTTCCGGGACTTGTCACATACGACATGTGTTTCGCAGTTGTTTTTTATGACTTCATGATCACGTTTGCTTACTTCTTTAGTTTCTAGACGTTACGTTAATAAGATCACTAAACGAGAAAGTTTTATTTTAAAATCAGTACGGTAGTTGAGCTCACAATTGCTATCTTCTGTCAACAGTAGGATAGATAATGGTAAAAATGTAGGCTTTTTGAAGTAAACAGCAAAATGTAACCTAATAATAAATATTAAGAGAATTATGATAAACATTTTTTCTATGAGACGTCTACATTATTACATCAAGCTACGTGCAATCAAACATATCATCAGGTCGTAGAAGGCTACTTCAAACGATTGCATCTGAAGTGTAAATAAAAGTAAATCAACTATTCCCAGGCATGAAAAAAATGTTTATGACAGCTGGCAGTAGAAGCAAATGTTCACCATTATGAAGACGGATTTGTTTTGCAGGAGATAGGCATGCGTGTTTCGCACGACAACCTTCAAACTTGATCCACTCGCATACTTAGTGAATTAAAAATGCATTCAGTTCTCAGTAAATGTATTCAGTCTACAATAAAAGACCTACCCACATCAAGAACCCTTTAGAAAATTATGGACTATCTGTCTATTCTTCCAGTAGGCAATTTCTAATAAACTAAATGTAAAACTAATAAAAGGTAAAAACTCCAACATTTACTAAACTGGAGTCGAGTTAAAATTCCATCTTTAATCGTAAATATTGTTAAGTAAAAACGTAACACACATAATAAATGTGTGGTAATTCTAAAGCCAGCAGAAGAAAATATTATAATTTCTTTCGTTTTAAATACATTTTTCGTTATGGAGTATAAGTTTGGTTTAGTTTTACTATTATTTTATGACCGGAAAGTCATCTTTTGATGTATTCAAAATTAATTATGTTCAAAGTCTTACCACAGATATAAAATATCATACATATGAATCCACTACTATGATAAGTGGTAACAAAATCTGTAAAACACTATAGGCCTACACTGCTGCTTGCTCCAACTGAGAAGTGTTTCCAAGTCAAATGTTAATGACAAGAGATAAAGGAGTTGTCTATCGCTTTAATGGAGTAGCAATCAACTTGGCAATAATGTACGGTTGAATTTATTATCAGCTTCTTATTCCAATTCAGTTGTTTTCTAGTTGTCAGTCATCTGTGTAGAATCATTGTATTTGGATAACCTAATAGAACTCCGATCCAATGCAATATTTTAATCCACTGGAAATTCGACGATAGTGGCGCTATCTATTGAGGAAACGACGGAAGCGGTGTGAAGCACCAATGATTTCTCCCTAGCTCTACCTCGCGGCGTGATCATGCACTATTTTCCCGACAACATTTTTTCGGCACCAGCCCTTGTATGCATGCATGATCTATTTTATTATTCATGATCTATGGTAGAATATATAGTTTCATCTGAAATCTAACTTTCTTTATTCATCTTTCTACACTTTCTTCTACGCCAACTCTGCACCATTTGACATCACATTCTATTCCATCTCAAATCCGCCTAATCTTGAATGTTCTACCTTTAGTTCGAATCTCACGTACGCATGTTGCAACACTCCAAATAAAGCTTCGGCTATACTTACACGAGCCGACCAGATCTGTCGCGGAAATTCGTAGTAGCGGCTAAATCTAACAGAACCGCACCGTTCCGACAAGTGTCGGAAGGATGCGCGCACGTTCTACCTCACCATCAGTTAGTCTGAATTTCCAGCTACTACTGTCACAACTACCGTGAATCGCAAAATCATCATGGAAGAACAGTGCTCATTGTTGACGAAAGAGATCGAACGTTCTTTCTGGTCGGGACCTGTGGCTATATCTAACTCGACCCGCGCGGAGCGGAGACGAGTCGGCTCGTTCCGGTATGCTCTCAAAGCATAGAAAAGTTCTGATCCGCTCTGCTCTGGGCGGGTCGGCTTGGCCCGTGCAGATTTAGCCACTCCCATTTAAATGCACGGAGAGAATACCCGCTCCTCTAGGCTCGTGTAAGTATAACCGTATCTTTATATTTGCTAGAAGCCAACTACGCGTATTTGGATATATTGGTAGGTTAGGCTTTGTTAGCATCTCTCATTGAAGATGATTTCTTTTCTGCATTTTATCACCTAAATAAATAAGAAAAAATACAAAAACTTGGAAATTGTGTTTAACTTATTTTAAATGTTTGTGTGCATCTAAACGTATCCTTACTTACTATCACGAGAGAGTCAGCTAGTAGCCTTTCATTAGGAAACAGATTGGGTTTGTCGATGGCTCATTCCGTATTTTATTCCAATCTTCGCCATTCTATTTCTTTAGGTTAAAAGTGAGGGCTTTAAGTAAAACACAAATCTATATATATAAAAGCAAAATACCACTCATCACGATTTCTCAAAAACTACCGAACGGATTGAAATGAAATTTGGTATTTAGCTTCCTCTAGGGCCACAGGTGCTCACTGAGAAAGGGTTTGAAAAAATTCGAAATTTTAGTGGGGGTTTATGGGGATCAAAATTATTAAAAAACGATTTCTTCAAAACTACTGAACGGAGGAATGCAATTTGGTATGTAGCTTCCTCTAGGGCCATAGGTGTTCACTAAAAAAGGGTTTTAAAAAATTGGAATTTTTATGGGGGTTGGGGGGTAAAAATTACTAAATCACGATTTCTCCAAAACTACCGACAGATTGGAATGAAATTTAGTATGTAGCTTCCTCTAGGGCCATAGGTGCTCACTAAGGGTATGAAAAATTTCGAAATTTTAGGAGGGATTTGGGGGGATCAAAGTTACCACCACCACGGGCAAAGCCGTACGGGTCAGCTAGTGTATTATCAAATTGATAGCTGTCTTTGATAGCCTATACTTACTGGTTAGAGTAAAAGAACTACAAACAGATTGTGCACATATCTAAAACAAACTTTGTTAACATTTGCATTTATGAAACTCTACTTACATATTGACCTACCTACCAATAGTTCATCTAAGTTTACTAACCCATTTTGCCATTTAGACAATAGGCCTACACCTAATTTACATAAATTAACGTCTGACAAAACAATTTAAGCAACCGATTCCAAAAGAGAATACAACAATAATCTCAGGTCATTTACATTTCATCTGTAGAAGTTTAGTTTATAAATGAGTAGGCGCTCTCAGTCGTTGGCGCCCGCCTTTCACTTTTACTCGAACCGAGGCAGCAACAAGAGAGAAACCCACGGTTCCGTGCGTCATTACCGGCCGACTTGCACACGGCCTAAGGGAAGAACCGTTTTATTCTTTCAGAATAATAAGACCCCGCTCTGTATAATGTAACACGTCGTCTAGACTGCAGAAAACAGAGGCAATTTAAAATTTAGGCTTGAGCTACCTGGCGCTGATTTTATAACCGAAAGGGGAGGGAAAGATTTCTAGATCTAGATTTTAGTAAATTGACGGTTAGAGTGACTAAAGGAACAATGCCTGTTGGATAGGTTGCTGTAAACGTTGACGTTGTAACTTTTGTAAACGGTTAACAAAAGTGATGTGTTGTTTAGAATAGATTTAAAATTAGATTTACTACCTACTTTGTCCAGAATTGCTCCACTAAACTAAAGAGTTTTGCTGATCCGTATAGAACCATTTCTGAAAATACTTCACAAGTGAAATAATTCGACCACGCAGCTGAACCGCTGACGTGAGTTGAGCAAATTTCAAAAATTAAGTTTATAAGCCTATGTTTTAGAGTTTCAACCAACAATTTGGGAAATAGGTATATTCACGACTGTGCTGAATAGCTGCAAAATGGTTCGCACGCCATGCCGCATATTGGGAGTATCTTCAATACACAAAGCATTGAGTGCTTCGCACGACTACCCCCATATTGGGAGTATCTTCAATACACAAAGCATTGCGTGCTTCGCACGCCAACCTCCATATTAAGAGTATCTTCAATACACAATGCATTGCGTGCTTCGCACGCCAACCCCACGGTAAAATCCACCACATGGCTTTTAACCGGGTACTTCTATAATACTTTCCGTTTTGATCGATTTTTTAGGGGAAGCAAGCGAGCTATAAGGTCGCGTGAAAAACAAAATGTGCAGAATAACATGCTACATTTATATTTGAAGAAATAGGAAAAATCTCAAAAAATAGTTACTTCCGGTCAAAAAACGTGCTTCCGGTTGTTGGATTTTTACAGCTAACGAACTCGTACGAACGATGTAGACAACCAACATGTGTACCAAATTTGAACCAAATCGGACCAAAAATGCGGGCGCTAAAGTGCGAACACATATATACATAAACACACATATATAAACGTGTTCTGGGGACCATGATCGGTGCTCATTTGCTACTCCCGACCTTTGGTATTACCATAAGTTCCACTGCAATAGCTCATTTTTCCTATGGAAATTCGCTAATAAGAGTAACAACTTCAACGGCTCTGTTGGAAAAATCAAATTGTTGAATTCAGCAAATTTAGAGGGATTATGTTTATCTTAAAATCGTTTTAGTTCTAAAAGAATTGTGGATGCTTTTTCTCTCCTTATAAAATTAATTTATAGGTATGCTATAAATGTATGCATTAAAATAAACAAATTAATTAATTAAATGTGATTATACTGGACATTTTAAATTCATCAGCAATTATATTCATCGTCTAAATTAAATCCAGTCGAACCACGATAATTCGAAAACCTCTATAATTTGTAACTTTGTCACTTCCCCTCAGAAAACCTCTAATATTCGAAAATAAATATTCCGTTAGTTCCAAGTATTTTCAACATCATATAACCTCTAAAATTCGAATTTCGTATTACACATGCCTCTACAATTCAAATTTTGCTGCTATAATTCGAAGTCAACTTCTAAAATTTGAATTTCAATCCCCATTAGCCTTTGAAATTCGAAGTTAATAAAAAAAAAGCCTGTTGAATCACGAACAAGTTCATGAGTTAAGGTAAAGAGCTATTTCCTTAAGCGATTTGTAGTGGATTTTTAAAATAAATGTTTACCTCTGCAATTCGAATTTTTTGTACACTAACCTCTATAATTCGAACGTCTTTTAATTCGAAACAAAATTGCATTCCCTTGAATTTCGAATTATTGAAGTTCTACTGTACTTGTTTCGTTCTGAACTGACGTCAAACAGGTTATTTTTTATAGGAATAAATAAATGTAATCGAAGGAAAGAGGAATAGGACAAAGACATCAACCGTTTGGGAAATATCACAACGATTATATTAAAAAAGGAAGATCAAGATATGTTCAAAAATCATAGAGAATGTCGGAATATCAATCTTTAACTCAAGCATACTAAATTGAAAGTTGTTTTATTTTGGATTTGTATGTTTTCTACATACACTTTTCAAATATTCAGTCTTGAAACTGTATACAACTAGCAACACTTAAAAATTTGGTACTATTTAGGGCAGATATTCAATTTTAAAACCATAAAGCAAAAAATGTAAAATGAAAATCACGAATTGTTCATTTATAAAATCCTTCATAGTTCCCTGCAATAAACGTATGTTAATTGTAGGTAGGTTAATTTCAACTTTTCATCGTCGTTTCACATTTGATTCATCTCGATTGATTAAAAAGTAGAACACGTTCATCCTAGATGATCACTTTCGATGATTCATGATGATCACACAAAAAGACCCTTGTAAATCCACCTTAACTTAGTATTGTTACAAAGGATGACGGTAGTGAATTAAGCATTAAACGAATGATCCGTAATAACAGTAATCATAAAATTAAACCTTTGTACTAATGTTATTTTTTGTCACAAAACTTGTTATTTAAGGTCTATTTTAAAAGTTTCAAGATTGGAAATATTTTCTTTTTTTGTGGTTTTATAGTGTTCTTTTAAGTGAATCCATATTCATTAAGAGTCATATTGTGAAAACATATGTAGACTAAGCCTACTGTATGTCTTGTTAGCCTACAGAAATTGTGAATATACGAAGCTTTCATCTATAAATCGTCATTAATATAGGTTTAAGTGGATTTTATCTTACAAATATTGTTTAAATCTTTACAACTTATTAGTTTGTGTAACAAAATTGCTACAAATAGTAGGCCGAATAGTTTTAAATATTGTAATCTTATAAATTAAGGCTCTGCAGATGTGTAGTCACATTTTACAATCCTTAATAAAAATAATGTTGAGCTGAAACCCATCTTACGCTTTCAATTTCATCCCAGAATTTTTATTTATGGTTTATTAAAATTAATTAAGGTGCAGCAGACCCTTAATACAAATTTTCCAAGAAATTTAAATCTATGGGTTGTTAGTGGTGATCTTAGATTCGTATACAGTCCTAATATAAGAAACAATATTTAGTTTGAAACTAACGTCCATTGTAGTTGTTGCAATGCACTATTATACAATTTAAATTAGCAAGGATGTTAACCTTGAAGCGATTGAACCATCCTGCAAGTGTAAAGGTGTAAAGGATAATGTCCTCATGAGTCACGTGAACATATCCGGCTAGCCGTCGGGATGTGTGGGAAGAAGGAGTAGTTGCCCTGACAACGACACCTAACGCAAAACCTAATAGTAACACCTGGGTTCCACATATGCAAATGTGTTCTACTTATCAACTGTAACAATAAGTTGAATGTGTGGGAAAATTAAATACAAAGGTTTTGTTGGAATCTGTAGAGCGGTCTGTCTATTGTTTACTTTGTACGTCTATTCCGAGCTTCAGTACAGCTTAGTGATATATGAAGGAAGGAGTAAATTAAGCATTTACTAGAGTTGTTAACGTCATTACAGGTTCCTTTCTGAGTTTGGAGCAACCTTTAAAAAGTTATTTACATAAACGAATTCTATTTGCCTGTATAATTACAATTTTGGAACACTGCAAAATAATTTGAAGGGAAAATTCCTTCTTTTTGTTTCTTTTTTATACATTAATCTCAACCAATAATTTTTACCAAGGCATAGGTGTTTTTATCCATTGTTATTATGATTTTATAGTTATAAACTTTATTACAGTTTAAGAATACAGACAGCCAGCACCCCAGAATATCTCCAACACCACAGAATTTAACACAAGAATAGCTTTAACACAAAGCCTCTAATACAAGAGTATGTCCAACATCACAGCCTTTAACACAAGAGTAGCTCTAACACAACAGCCTCTAACACAAAAGTAGCTCTAACACAACAGCCTCTAACACAAGAGTAGCTCTAACACAACAGCCTCTAATACAAGAATATGTCCAACTCCACAACTTTTAACACAACAGGCTCTAATACAAGCATATCTGCAACATAACAGCCTCCAACACAAGGGTACCTCTAACACAACAGCTTCTAACACAATAAGATTAGTTTGAAAAAATTACCATAATATTTCCGGAAATATAGGCAATTAATTTGTTAGCAATACTTTCAAAAATATCTTAAAATCTAGTTATAAGTTCTGTTAAATAGTTTTGGCATTCTAAAATAAGGCCCTTTCAAACGGCCCCCACAAACTTATAAATTTTTTTTTTTTTGACAACCAAACTTTGGCTTCTCTAGAATATATTACCTATGTAATATGAGTTTTGTTTGGAATATATTCGGTAAACTGTGTCAAATTTTAATTTAATATCTTCATACTATTAATATCACAAAAAGGCAAACCGTCAAGTGATGCTGTAAGATTCAGTTTTTTATTTATACAACTCTAAAAATTACCTTCCCATAAGTTACTCATTTTTAAATAACACGTTTTGAGAGTATGGTTCAAATCTAGTTATCAATTATAATTTGTTAGAAACTGTACAACTATTAGCCAGGAACTGAGTAAGGCTTACAAAAATACAGCTTTGTAAGAGAATAGTACGCGTATATATTTCTCTGTAAACTAGAGAAATTATGGAAAACAGAGAGAATACACAACAAAACACACAAATGACTGTAAACACATGTTTTCTACTCCAGAGTTGGCAAATGTCCAACAAATATCTGTAAATAAAGGCGAAGTAGAGGATACAAAAACAAACATGTCACATATTACACTTTGTGTGTGAAGGTAGGCCTACACACTGGAAAATGTTAAGATTTACTGACAAATATTAGAGTTACTACGCCCTAATATAAATAAAACAATGTAATACTAAAAAATTATGCTTTTTTCTGACTTCAACCGATTTCTTTTTATGTACGTTAAAACCTGTGATTCTTTTGGTAACCACCGGTATGAGAAAAGTGTTTATTTATAGAACATTCCTTTATAATTAAATAACCACCCATATTACAAATTTTCACTCATAAGTAAAAAAGTAAAGTTACATGAAAACTGCCAGCGCATTATATTTCTATATAAATGGTTTACAAGTTTGAGAAGAAAATACTTAAATTTACAAATAATTCGCAAATAAAATTTATAGCCTACATATAGTTAAAACTATTAGTATAACAGTATAGGTTAATAGTTAAAAAATATAGCCTACATTTTCCATTTAAAATACATAGCAACATAGCTTAGCTGGTTGAAGGTTTTCAGTGTTGGTTAAAGCCTAGTACGCACTGGGATGTTCGCACTTTGTCGTAGACGCTCGGATTCATGTTGCAGACTCTTTGCCCGCAACATTATAGCTCTGGAAATCGTGTACGCATCTAGTTTAATTCTGAGCCATGTCGAACGAGGTCGCATTCTCGGATATTGCAGTAGCCCTTTATCCTGCTCTACGGAGTAAAAAAAGGGCCAACAAAAAGCCACCACGCTGGTGGATCCGTGGAATATTCAAGGATCGAAACAAGCACGGACACGATCTCCTTCACACATTGAGATTGGAGGACGGAATGGGATTCCGAAATTTTGTTTGGATGAGTCCAGTCGACTTCGAAAATCTTCTGGAAATGGTTGGACCACACATTTCGAAAAAGCAGACGAATTTCAGGGCGCCAGTTTCTGCTTTCCCCCCCCCCCCCTATCTTTGTATTTATCCGAAGAAACATCCCACAAACATCGCCGCATTTGTAAATCGTCGATTAATTGTATCGTAGAATCAGTTGTCCACATTTGATCGAACAAAAACTGAGAAAAAAGATTAAAACAACGCGAGAAAAGTCCCTTCTGTTTGCGATTCACTATTGACTCAATATTGTGCAACATTGTGTAAAGAATCACATTTCGAATGGGATTCAAAAAATGCTAAAACGTAACACTCGAGATGCAAGATACATTGTCGCGGAGCGTCCCGGTTTCAGGAAAATGAATCCTAGACGCAGCTCCGCAACAAAGAGCCCGAACAAAGTATCGCAGTGCGTACTAGGCTTTTAACAATCAATTTTAAGATTCATGTTTCTTTGGTATCCAAGTTAACGTAATATAATTAAGCTTAATTACTTACTTTTTCCCCGTCACGTGACTTTTTCTTTCTTTTATGACACTGTGTCATAAACTTTTATGAAAAGGGGGATAAGCGTCTGATGATGGAGTAAATCTACAAAACGCGTCATAAAAGAAAGAAGAAAGTCACGTGACGGGAAAAAAGTAATTAAGCTTAATCAGTTTTATATTAGCTTTAGTTATAACAAATGTATGTAGTTTTAGTTTTTCACTTATTAACGAGGGCTGATATAAATACTCGTTGAAATGGCATGCATTATTTTGTTTATAATGCCCAAAGAAAAAATTCTAAAAATATGATCAACCCATCGTTAGAAACTAATTTTAAAACTAGAATTAACTGATTACTCTAACCCACCTAAGCCCATTTTCTCAGTGGCATTCCCACTAACGACTGATTTCATATTTTGAAATTATTTTATCTCATGTTTACGTTATGGTTTTATTTGAAATAGGTATTCAATATCTATATATATATATATACATATATACAATTGAAGTACCACTCACTCACTGACTCTTCACGAAATCTCAAAAACTACCGAACGGATTGCAATGGAATTTTGTATGTAGCTTCCTCTAGGGCCGTAGGTGCTGTCTAAGAAAGGGTTTCAAAAAAATTCTAAATCTTAGGGGAAGTTTGGGGGGGTCAAAGTTACTAAATCATGATTTCTCCAAAACTACCAAACGGATTGGAATGAAATTTGGTATAAAGCTTCCTCTAGATCCCTAGGTGCTCGCTAAGAAAGGTTTTAAATAAATTAGAAATTTTAAGTGGTTTGAGGAGGTCAAAGTTACTAAAAATCCCCATAAAAAATACATAGTGTAATATATTTATTGATATATACATATATATTTTAATTATATACCTTTAACTTTGATTTGTCTATCCGTGCAAAGCCGGATCGGGACAACTAGTTATATATATATTTATAATCTTGTTATAATGAATTAATCCTATGCATTTAAAACGAAAACATTTTAATGTACGAGTGTGTCTACCAAGTTGTGTGTCTCCAATATTAAAATATTCTTTTGCAAAACATAAGTCATCGTCAATAATTTGCAGATTTTTATTTTGTTTAACACATCATTAGAATTAGTACATAACATAAAATATTAATTGCATTTTGTTTAAAGGAAAAGCTTGAAAACAATATGGAAAACATTAACTTCAGACTTTATAATATGTCACAAAGCAACAGCTTGTTTATGATGCTAAATACTACAATTTTGTAAACCACTCAAAGTTTAAAATTTGTTTTGTGTTATAGAGTAAAAAACAAAAAATCTGGAATTTCGTGGCTTTCAAGTGTCACAAGATATGTGTAAGGAATGACTGTAAAATTTAAAAAAACTGTTTTTAAATTGTTTATATATTTTTTAACAAAAAACAATAATATGACATATATAGAATGAGAACACATTATATGGCTTCCGGCTTCTCCTGAAAAGGATTGCTGACCTCGTATTAAGCGAGGGAGAGATAGCCTTCATATAATATTGAATTGGCCGAGAAAAACTCGTGTTGTTTGCATTTTATGTAACTATTATTGGTAAGCGTTTCTCAGTGCATGAACTGTGATGAGCCCACACTCCTCCCGGAGTTGCGCTCTAGGCCCGGACCTAATGGGAAAATTGGGGCCAAGTTGACTTACAGTTAGTTGTCAGTAAATCATAAGATTTCAAGGTAAATCCTGATATTTCCAGACTGCGGTCTTCTTCGGTAGACCCCTAAACACAGACCTATTTAAAGCAATTCGTCTCACAAAAAAAGTCCGATGCAGTAGGCTTAAATACCAAGTTCTAAGATCCGATCTAGAAACAGTCGAATTGTTTAGTCGGCAAGATTTTTCAAATGAAGAAGAATATGGCTGAATTAAGAAGTTCTTAATACAGTGAATATAGAACCTTTCAATATGCGCTTGCAACATTCATGACATTCTTTACCCTACAAAACAAACTACATATTCTATAATATTTCATACTTATCAATATTTGTATTCAAATCTAATTATTAAACTCTAATTAATTACATTTTCCCATCAGTTTTACATACAACTTTATGTGATTTGACGAGACTCATGGTTTCTACACAGTTATGTTCCACATTATATTATTACGAAGATAATATACAAAAATTACATATCCAAGTATCATAAGCATTAAATATAACATGTAAATTCGAGTCTAGTGTTCCCCATGCAATTCATTATCCAAGGGTAACCTAGATAATTCATCATAAGATACATGTTATAAAGTTGAACCAAATTGAGTGTGAGCCGTTAGAGTGTGAGCACATATACAGGGTGGAACAAAGTTAGTGTTAAAAACTTCGGGAAATGGTTCTATGGGCCAAAATAAATAGAAAATCAAGAATAATATTTTTTCGAAAAACGCTTAATTTTCCAAATATCCGCCATTTTGTTTCTTTTACTAAATAATTAATATCTAGAGAACGGTTTAACCGATTGAGTTCAAACTTGGCATGAAGTTTAACCTAACTATGATCTATCTTAAGAAAAATAAGCGATTATATCCAATCATTCGTTTCAAAATGTCGGCTGTTTGAATATTTCAAACCTAAATTACTCAAAACCCGTAAATTTTTAACAAAAAATGTCAAGACACTTTTTTTTGTAGCCGTTTTGATTCCCTATCGGTTGGTGTAACTGCTAAAACAATCGAATGAAGGATAAAGCTAAGTTATGATAATTAGTTTATTCAACCCTGCATCCTATACAAACACAGTAAATACTACAATATTGTATGTACATTTGCTGTCATTATCTTTAACTTAACTATTATTCTTCATCCGATTGTTTTGAAAGTTAAATCATCCGATAGGGAATAAAAGGGCTGCAAAAACGGTACCTCGACATTTTTTTGTTAAAATGTACGGTTTTTGAGTAATTTAGGTCTGAAATTTTCAAACAGCCGCCATTTTAAAGCTCATGATTAGATATAATCGCTTATTTTTCTTAAGATAGATAGTTTTTAGGTTAAACTTCATGCCAAGTTTGAACTCAATCAGTTAAACCGTTCTCAAGATATTAATTATTTAGTAAAAGAAACAAAATGGCTGATATTCGGAATATGAAGCGTTTATCGAAAAAATATTATTCTTGATTTTCTATTTATTTTGACCCATAGAACCATTTCCCGAAGTTTTTAACACTAACTTTGTTCCATCCTGTATATAATTTTTAATGACACTCTACAACGTGTTCTGTCATTTACTACTCCCGTCCTTAGGTCTCACCATAAGGGTGACTACAATAGCTTATCTTCCTATGGAAATTGGCTAATAAGTTACTCTTATTTTTTTACATTTTGCAACACTGTAGCACATCTTAAATACTTTTAGAAATAAACAATGTCATTGTGATTAGCGAGAAAATAATATACTAGAATGTTATAAAACAGGGTCTAATAACAAAACATACGGAAAACAATTTATAGTGTTTTTTATCAGAATACTTTCCTTGCAAAACCGTTACAAAGTATTGACTTTTCCTCCATCGACATTCCGGATAAAACCTGCAAACTGCGATAAGGTTTATCAAATATAGGCAATGGGGTTTCCGTTGACGTAATATTTAGAATATTGGGAACTTACTTTCCGCTATTATTGCTATATATAGGGAAAGTATACGGATGTAGTCGGTAACGCTATTATAATCGGCAGGATATAGGAAGTTGAACAATACTGTCTAAGGACATTCACTCTGTATTCAGCATCTATTCTTGTGCAGACATTTTGAGGAAGTATTTGGTATACCACGACTTTCTGTAATCTGGGCAATGCCGTAGCCAGTGGGTCAATCTAAACCCTTTTAACACGTTCACTGCTAAGAACGCACATGTGAGCTTGACACTGAACACTGACAAGCGGCCGACGCACAGTGCAATGTACGTCAGCCCCCGTATTGGGAGCATTTTCAATACACAAGTAAATCTAAATATCAGTATGCATGCAATGCTCAATGATGTAAAATACAGTATTTCGTTGGATCCTCTGTTGTATTGTCTATTTTATAATTTAATTTGCACTTTTTAAACCTAGTACTAATTTTTACTACTACATTTCGGGATTTCGGGGGGGGGGGGGGGTTTGGCACCCTAATAACCCCCCCCCCATGGCATTGCATTAAATGCGTACTAATATTTAGATTTGCTTGATTAAACTACAACGTAACAAAACAAAATAATTCCATAATATTTTACATGGGTACCTATATCAAAATTTTAAAAATATGCATGGAAATTGGTGTGTAACACCATAGATAATGAATAATAAATAGATCTTGCATCCATACGGGGGCTGTGTGCCGGAAAAAAGGTTGTCGCGAAAATAGTACATGATCGCGCCGCGAGGTAGCGCTAGGGAGAAATCATTGGTAGCATTTGTGTTTCATACAGCTTCCGTAGTTTCCCCAATAGATAACGCCACTATCGTCGAATTTCCAGTGGAACAAAATATTGCATTGGATAGGAGTTCTATTAGGTTATCCAAATACAATGGTAACACGTTCAATGCTACGCAAATTTCGTATTTCCTATGCTAGGAGCTGACCTTTTATTTTTTATATTTATAGCCTAAATGAGTAAACATTACTTTACTTTTTTTATTTTTGAACCTTTTTACGTAATAATAATTAAAGCGTATTAACCACTAATTAATAAAGCGGACGCACATGTGCGTCCATAGCACATAGGCTTAAAATTGCTCGCAATGTTCTGTGTATTGAAAATACTCCCAATACAGGGATTTGCGTGCGCAATGCACTGTGTATTGAAAATACGGGGTTGGCGTGCAAAGCAAGCAATACATTGTGCGTCGGGGCTTCTCGGACCCCCCCCCCCCCCCCCCCCCGTTTCCTGGCTACGGTCTTGACTCTGGGTAATAATTTCACTGTTTCCATGGTGATCTTTATTTTGTTACAAACCTTTTAGTATTACCGAGTTGTTAGTTCAGTTTCAGTTATGCATCTACAGTTTCTTAAGTTTTAGTTAAACATATTTATTACTATACAAAATTGTAAACAACATCAAAATATTATATCTAGTTAGAAAATGGTTTACAAAAAATGAGTTTTTCGACTTATATAGGCCGATTTGATTTACTTTCAAAAATAATAAAACAACATAATGTCTCACAAAAATACGTGTATTGGTCAAACGCGTTTCAACCTTAGAGAGGCCATCTTCAATGACAATTGAGCTACAACTAACAAATGATTGTAATTATTCTCTTCTGAGAAATTGTGTTATTTTTCTTCTCTTGAAATAATCTGTTCTAATAGCTCAAACTGGATCGTTATTTACAATAATTTACTTTATTCGAGAAAGGAAACTTTAATATAGGTTGGGTTTACAGTAATACAATTTCAAAACTCCATAATAATATAATGTGGTTCATAAGTATATATGAGGTCGATTTATCTAACAAGGCCCATAAATTGTAGGCCCTTTGAAAAATATACATTTCCCAAAGAACATTTTTACAGGAGAATACTAATAAAGTAGGAATGGGATCTAGGCACACAGTAATCTTCCCCAACCCCTGGTGTATACTAATATACGAGTATAAGATGTATATAAAGAGGTGAACTTTGTGTACCTTAGAGGACAATGATAAGCACTCTTTGGAAGCTTATTTTTAGAGTTCTATCAGATCATATTTACCGATTTTCTGTTGTTGAAAAACTGTTTTTGTTTTGTTTTTGAAGTTATTAATATTTTAATGAAGAAATAATAACCGAATATGTTTATACAGTATGTTATACGAAGATGTCCGAATGTTTCCGAAGTTAAACGAATGAGTATCTCTTCTTTAAACTTGTATAAATGAATATATTGATAATAAAAGGTTGTATTCATATTCATTGTATAACCTCAAAGCACATCTTATAACTTATTAAAGCCTATATTAGTTATTTAACTCATATTTTAAGAAAATCAACTTCACAAGACTTATATTGATTAAAATTGTAAACATAACCCTAAAGTATAATGTATACTAAGTTTTGTTTTAGCAGATGATGAGTGAAATCAGCTGTTATATTATACAAGAAATTATAATGATTTAAGTTGTAACATAACCTCAAAGTATAATCTATGCTGGGTTTGTTTAAGTATTACAGATGATGGGTGAAATCAGCTGTTATATTATAAGTTACTCACGTACGTAAGGACTGACACTAGCTTTTATAGTAGTTGATTAATTTGTTTTTATTGTTTTATTGGATTTTGTTTACTTTTAATTGAACTAATAATCTTCGTTTGGTTTAATTAGCCTTGATTTAGAAGATTAGAAGATTTATATTCGGGTAGACCTGAACATTGTTCTAACTAAAGTTCAAACTAAGTACCGTATGCGATTTGTGAAAGAAATAAGATTTTGATTAATCTTCAAAAAAATAATAACATCACATTCGCGCATTATTTAAAATGAGCAAGAAAGAATGACAGGTAGATTAAAATTGTCGCATTGAATGTTTTTTAGGATTAACATTGTTAGTAAGCGGTTCCTAAATTGTGCCTAAAAGTGCATAAACTATTAAACGAAAGTGTTCAAATTAAAACTTCAAAACACTCTCAGATGTTTCTCTTTTTATTTTTGTAATCTATTAATAGGCGACTTAAAAATTCGTATTCAAAGTTGTCCAGAAATACCGAGTTTTATACCGTGACGTCATTTTATTCAAAATCAAAAGCACATCTCTCATTTTAACATTATCTATTTTCGTTTTAAGCTATCGGTAACTGACTAAGTTGGTTGAATTAGTTTTAACAATCCATATTATTTAAACTTTATGAAAACAAACCAAGGGCTAGGGGAGAGGTTTTTGTATGAATGAATACAGAAGCTATAAGAAACGCAACGCCCATGTTAAAGAATCAGCCTAGTTTTATTTGAATCTGGCAAGCTTAGCGCGGCATCCGCTAGGTAGCGAGAGCGCTACTGTCGTCGATATGGCAAGCCATTCTCTGCCTCACCCACACCTGGCGAGAAGGATTGATGAGTCACAGACCGGTGGACATTTTCAGCCAGCGCCTCCTAACGGCAACCAACCGGGCTGACTATTCTCCAAAAGCGTTGCTCTTCTTATAAGTTCTGATTTCATTGGTTGTATCTTAGAGGTTGTTCAAACAACTTAGCTTGTTTGTTTACCACATCCCAGCGCGAAGAATTAAAACTTTTATAAACATTGTAACCTCCAATGCGTCACATTACTAACATAACCTCAAAATAAACTGAAATCGAAACCCACCCATATAAGACTATTTCAACCTACACCAATATCATTTTTATTTCCTCGGTTCTATTTACCTTTATCGACCAACGAATCAAATCTAAATAAACAATTAATTTGCAGCGACGTTAAACAGTTGCAAAAACGCAAAGCGCTAAATTCAAACAATTTTGTTTATACGTTCTAAATCCGTATTGGAGCATAAATCCCCGTTTTAACGAGCAAACTCATTTGGCTAAACATTTCATAAAGGTGAAGCGATAAAGTAACGATAGGCCGAACCTTGACTACAAGTTTATCCCGTGATGGTTCTGTTTATTGGTTAACTTGTGTATAACAGGAATAGGTTTTTATAAAACACACGAGGCTATTTAGGGAGCGGTTTGGCCGGTCGACGCTACATTCTCAGAAAAGACTGCTTCTTTTTCAATCAATTGCTGAAGCGAGAAATGGTCGGGTGTTTCCGTGGCACGAGTACTACAAATTAGTGTTTAATAGGTACTTTTTAACACGGTAGAAGAATGGTTTGCTTGCAATTATTTCCTCATTACAGTAATTACTTCTTTTTTAAAACAATGAATGTCTTCTTTCACGGAAAATCAGTTTCATACGAGGCAATAAAAATAATATTTTGTCTCATAAACATCATCTATACCCGTATTTGGATGTAAATTGTGTGCAATTAATTCCAACAAACAATTTTATTATTTAGTGGTCATTAGTTTTAATAATAATGTACCCAAATAACTATATTTTAAAAAAATATTCTACAAATTGATATGTTGTGAAGAAAATAAATGCTTTATAAATAAAAACACTGTATGTCTCAATTACATAATTACACTTTTTAAAATTATTAATATTTTATAATTTAAAACCATCTGAAACTCAATAACAAAGATTATTCATTGGCTACAAGCTGCGATAGTTTAGGAACGGATTTATAGTAAAATAGACCGATCATTAGATTAATTGAAAAATTTAAGTACCTTTTTTAACATCTCTATATATAAACGGTACCAGGAACTGGCACATACTTTTTCACAAACATATTTAAATTATTAAACAGATTCACTGTGACTTCATAATTGTAGGAGGGGTAGGAGAGGTGATATTAAAGAAGGAGATTAACTAATAAATATTATTATTATTAGCTAGAGAGAAAACTATTCGATCGATTTCTAACAAATTTGTACCAAACACGTCAATTAGTCCTGTATAGATGCACGAAAAATGTTTTTAAAAATTTGAAAACAACCTCTTTTCGACCAAAAATAACCCCAAAAATCAGTTATTATTATTATTATTATTAGTTAAACGAGAATTTTTAGAAAGATGCGGGTTTTTGCATGTGGTAGAGTACATTAAGGGCTGCAAACAAGCCAAATTTAATCAAAATCGTTAGAGCCGTTTTTTTATAAAAAAGTAATAACTGATTTTTTGGGGGTTTTTTGGCCAAAAAGGCGGTTGTTTTTCAAAAAATTTCAAAACCTTGTTTGTGCATCTATACATGCCTAAATGACAGGTCTGGTGCTAATTTGTTCGAAATCAATCGAATAGTTTTCTCTCGAATTAGCTTTGTATACATACAGACATACAGACAGACATTTTGTAAAAAACACTTTTTTGGACTCAGGGGGTCCGAAAACGGATATTTCCACAAAAATCTCAACATCGATTTTTTTTTCGATCACTATACTTTCTCTTTACTATGGTATAGTGAGAAAGTAAAATGAATGTTTGTTTCTTTGTGCTCTATAGACAGAAAAACTTGTCAACCGATTTCATTAAAACTTTCACAGTTTATCCATATTAATGCCAGGAGTGTTTAGACATTGCAAGTACCACAGTCTATGGGGTTGAAATGAGGTTGCTACCCCTACTCGTTAAATATAAATTGAACTAACTTCCTACTAGCTATAGAGGCCAAAATTGTAATATTATTCTTAAGTGATATAAAACCATTTGCAATGCGATTACTTAAGTCAAAGTAATTAAATAGGATAACTACCCTTAAATTAAATAATAATGCATTCATACGGTTTTTCCTATATGCTCAAAAACTACTCAAATAATTTCACTAAATATTTGCCAATTTACACACATTAGCACAGGGATTTTTTAGAGAATATGGTCACTTCAATCAAAGCTATTAAAATGGTTTAATTAAATTACAAGTGAAAAAACATAGACCAAGACTGGGAGTTGAACCCGGGACCTTCACGTTTCCGTCGTGACGCTCTGCCGTCTGAGCTACCCTGATATCTACCGATATTGGTCGATGTTATCTCACTTGTACGGTTTTTACTGCAATTATTGAATTAATAAAAAAATAATAATAATAAAATGGTTTAGCTACTCCTATACAATAAATATAACGCACTAATTTCCTACAAGCTATAAAGCTAAAATTCAGCAATAAAATTTGAAAGTGTATCCATATTAATTCCAGGAGTGTTTAGAGATTACATTTACCACAAATTAAGGGGTTAAAATGGGGTTGCTACCCCTACTTAATAATTACGAATTGAATTAACTTCCTACAAGCTGTAACTAAATTTGTGTAATATAAAAAACATTTGCAATTCGATTGCTTAAGTCAAAGGGATGAAATGAGATAACTACCCTTAAAATTAAATAATCATTTATGCACTTAATTTTTTTATATGCTCAAAAACTACCAACTAATTTCTAAAGATTTCACAATTTACACATATTAGTACCAGGATGTTTTAGAGAATACGGTCACTGTAATCAAAGTTATTACAATTTGGTTGTTACCCCTACACAATAAATATAAATTATACAAATTATTTTTCATACACAAATGATTTTTCCATACAAGCTCAAAACAATTTTTCAATGAAAGCATTTTTATCACATTCATAGCTGTATAAAATAATACCGCTTTGCCTTTCCTGCAGGGGAAGATATATGTTTTTAAATATAAAAATACTTACATTGTTTCCATTACTTTCAAATTGAATTATTACCTAGCTTTTTTTATTTGTTAAATTATTTTACCATTTAATAGTTGAATTGTTTACTTTTAAAGAATTTTATATGTTTTCTAAATATTTATCATTAGTTCCACAAAGCTTAATATTTGCCCTTTCCCACTATTTTCCTCATAGCGTCAAGGTACGAATTAAGAATTTGCATACAAATACATTCAAATTAATTATGTGGAAAACATGTTGAACTTCGTTACTTTACAAACACAGTAGGTCGAATTTCTTTCACGGGAGATACCAGTTCATATTATAGGACCAATTAAATATTCAGTGCAGCTGGAAAATATAATTTCCCCTCAGTAATTATGTTACAAATTAAAGCAAAGACGCGATTTGCATCATATTTTGTAGCAAAGGTCTACTGTATCAGCTAGGAGTTCTCACTGTTTTAAATGGTGGGGAGGTACAGATATGTCATAAATATCACCAAAAGTCGGGGAATATCTATAATTATTAAAGTTGCTGAAGACTAGCAAGTATAAAATTTGGGGTATAATGCAGATTACCTGATGTCAGCAAATATTATATTAGACTAGGTGTAGTTGAACATAAAATCCGTAGGGGAGACCGGTGCAAGTTTTCGCGCTTTTTTTTATAAATTTTTTCTATTTTTTAGTAAGTTAGCTACGTTTGTAAAAATTTACTACAATAACCACTGAAACCTGCACTAAAACGTGGCATGACTAATATAGATTACTTAAGCAATGATTTTGAGGAAAAAGTAGTCAAGTGTCATTGGTCACGTGCGAAAATGTGCAAGTTTTCGCACGCCATAATGTTAGGCAGGGGCAAGTTTTCGCAAGTACTTAAATCATTAAAATCTGGATAATTAAACAAAAAACAGTTCAAGGAAAATTATTTATTAATTGTAGATACATTTAAATATAATACATTTAACAAAATTCGTTATCATCATCATCACTATCGCAATTTATACACACGAAAAACAAAGGGTCTCCCTTAATGCACGCCTCGTGAGCCCCATCTCTTACAACGAGTACACTTAACCCATTTCTCTCTTGGTTTTGACTTGCTGTATAATTTTTATTTCGATAAAAACATTTATTTATTTTACTATTTGTATATTTAGTCGGAAAAAAATCTTAGGTTAGGCCTAGACTGATAAATTAACACATGTATTAACATTTATTACCATAGCAACCAATTAAATAAAGTAACAGTTAACAGCTGTTTGCTTTAACTTTTACAGCTAATGTCAAACTTTGTATTTCTAGCTTTTAGGTTAGGTTTTTATTAAAGTGTATATCTGAGCCTTAATTGTTCATTTAACCTTTATTATAACTTCTGTTTTTAAAATATACGAAATAATTTGATTTCAACATTTAACATTATTTACCATCTTATCTTTGGGGTTATTATTAATCATACACCTTTATTATAAAGAAATCATAACATTATTGTGTGTATAGAAAGTTCTAACGGGGTTAGCATGCGGAGAACGCAGGAGTTTCCCCTAGTATATTATATAACAGCCAATAATATTAGTAATATCGATGCGAAAACGTGCCCCACTCTAAGTACGAAAACGTGCCCCGTCGCCATGTTTTTACTTTAACCTAAGATAAGATGTTGAAAAAATAACAGTTTTGAACAAACTATAACATCAATCAGACCAGGTGAATGTCTTTGTTCGATATCATATGAATAAAAAACCAAACTTAAGGCGTATATGTTTGTTTTGAGTTAAAGTAAGGTCATGCAAATTTACTCAAATGAACAAAAACAATATAAATTTACTTTACGCAGCGAAGGGAGTAGCCATCAAACTAAAACTCTCATAGCTGCCTAGGAGCGTTGTCTTCAAACTAGTCTGGTTGGTGGTGCGCTATAGCAGTCTGCTAATTAATTAAGGCCGAATCGAAAACCTGCCCCGCGCGAATACCTGCCCCGGTCTCCCCTACAATATCGAAGAATTTCCATATATTCAATTTATATTAAAACCAATGTATTTCGTTCAAAGGTGAATAATTAATTAATTTAACTGTATTATTTCACCCAATCACAATTTTATGTTTTTTTTTTCAATTACACAATAATAGATTTTATTCAATTCGAATATAGTTAATTCATTGATACAGGTAAACAAGTACACTCTAAGAACTGAAGATTCTTTTGACTAATTGTCTGTTTAAACTATATAGAGTGTTCATTAAGTCACTTTAACCCCCTTCATTGTTTTTGAGCTTGCGTTACATAACAGGACATATTTTTTGACATACTTGACACTATGATTTTTGGGGGTTAACAATTTCAAATGTAAAGGTCAAGTAATCCACCATTGTAAAGCTTATTAAAGTTCTCCTAATATACAAACTAGTATACAATATCATTTAAATCACAATTTTGTGTATAGTATTTCTGTTCTCCTAATATACAAACTAGTTTACAATATCATTTAAATCGCAATTATTGTGTATATTATTTCTATTGCTCTAATCTCCTAATATACAAACTAGTTAACAATGTCATTTAAATTACAATTTTGTGTATATTATTTCTACTGTGCTGCTCTCTAACACATACAAACTATTTGACAATATTATTTGTATCACGATTTTGTGTTTATAATTTTATCATGCTGGTCTTCTAATACACAAACTTGTTCAGATTTAAACGTTTTTTGTATGGATTTTCTATTGTGTTGGTCTGTCTAAAATTAAATATTATGTTACAGTAACATTTAAATCACGATTTTGATTAAATAATTTCTAATGTCCTGTTATCTTAATGTAAATACACAGAGTGTTGATAAAGTCCCTTTGATCCCCTCATTATTTTTGTTACTGAAAGTAAGTTAATACAACTGCGTATACCTTGTGTTGTATTAGGCCTAACAAATTTTTTTACATATCTGAACCTTTATGATTTTGGGGGCTTGAGGGGGGAGAGGGTTTAAAATTATCAAATATAAAGGTAGGTCATATAATACACCATAGAAAAGCTTATTAAAGAATTATAAATTATAAAGCGAAATAAGTGACGTTATTAAAATAACAGGGTGTTGACTGTAACGTGTTATCCTGGTAACAGGTTCCAAGTAAATATTAGTGTTAATTTATTAAAAGAGAAACATAATGGCGAAAACTATAGCTTACTGTCTTGCTTCGTTTCAAAGTAATGGACAATCAAAGTTCTGGAAAATTATAGTTTTATTATAACATCAAAGCAGGTTATTATTTTATTAATATTAGGAATAAAAACGTTGTTGAGGTTAAATGAACACATTTTACAAAAAGAAACTGTAAATAAATATAGTTCCGTACCACTAATTTATTTGAGTTTCTACGTGTACTTGAAAAACGTTGGAAAAATAATGTCAATATAAAAGGAACCGGGAATACATCCCTCGACCTTTGCATCCAGAATATTTATCTGTCATTGGAATACACAAAGATGTGTCAAGTGTGTTAGTAATACCAGAACTTTACATAGTGTATTTGCTATACTGTAGTAGTTTTTAGAAAATCTCTTTTAAATGTAATTAAAATGTTATCCTGTCTTGGTAAGAGTTTTAGACTGTATTAGAATTTTTTGATTCTAGTTATAAAAACATTGACAATTAAATCTTTCAAAAAAAAAAAAAAAAAAATAGTACCTTCAACAACCTACTTATTCCTAATATTAACAAATTAATAACCTGTTTTGATTGTACAATACAAATATTTTCGAGAACTTTGATTGCTCATTACTTTGAACTAAGCAAGATACTAAGCTCTAGTTTGGGCTATTCAGTTTCTCTTTTAATAAGCTTTACTACAATGGAGTATTACATGACCTACCTTTACATTAAAAATTGTTAATCCCCTTCCCCCCTCCTAGACGTAAAAATCATAGGTCTGATATATCAAAAAAATTGTTCTGATATGCAACCACGATATTATAAACAAAGTTTTGTTAACTTATTTTTAAAATAACGAAGGGATTAAATGGACTTTATGAACACTCTGTATATAAATTGTGTATATCAAAGTAAACTTTGTTAAAGCCAAGCTTGAACACTTTGAATATGTCAAATTTTTTAAGCAAACGTATATTTTCAAATGGGTTGGTTACCTCACACAAACACCATATCATCTCAACTACGAGCATATTCTTATCATTTCTCTGAATCTTTGACTAGCTTTATATAACACTTATGTGTGGCCTACACACTATAGTAATCTTAATGGACCGATTCTACGCACAAATTTAACTAAAAATAGCATTCGTAATTATTTTTATTAATCAGATTATAGCTTTACTTGAACTAATCAAATCTGGAACGTCTACTCGCTTTCCATTTCGAGGCGACGTCTAAATTTAGATGTCCTCTAATTTTAGGGATTTATTTAACACAACCGGAGTGAAGAGGTCGTAGACTATACAACCACAGCAACCAGATCGTATAAACCCCAGAGCGTCTACTGAATGCTATTTGTATTTAACTCTAAGCCACTAGAGTTATTTTACAGCCATGGATAAGTTTTCTATAAGAGAAGTCGAAAAGTAAGGACGAAGGAGAAAAGGATTGTCTACTTCTTGAGGAACAGCAGCGCATGTTGGCAACGCCAGATAGTTGGTTTTGACTCAAATGCTCTAACATGTTTTTATTCTGTTACACATCTGTGTAGAATATTTGTTATCTGTGGTACAGCGTTGCTAATTCAAACGACGAGAACGAAGGAAAAGCACTTCTTATGAGGTAACCGTTCAAGTTGGCATCACTAGATGGTTGGTTTTTATTGAACGCTTTACACTGTTCTTATTCAGTTACACTTAGACAGTTGTGTAGAATATTTTTGTATCTGTGGCAGCATTGTTCGAACATCGAGAACGAATGATAAGGGAGCACTTCTGCTTCTTGTGGAGTAGCCGTACAAGTTTGGTCGGTTTTGACTCAAACGCTTTACACCTTTTTTTATTCAGATATAACTTTGTACAACTTTGTAAAATATTTGTTATCTGTGGTACAGCATATATTCGAATGATGAGAACGATGAAGTTGAGAAGCTCCTCTACTTCTTGTGGTGTAATCGTTCCTACGTTTAGCTTGGCAATATTCAGCTGCTATTGTCAACTCAAGCATGTACTGACTTTTACTAGCTATTGAACTCCAAAATTCAGCTTGACAGCAGTTATCCTGAATTTATCAAATTTACAAATCATGCAATCCTGAATTTAAAAATACGTAAGTATTAAAAATTACGTCTAGCAAATTTATAACAGATTTTTTAAGTATAATTGATACTTTTAGTAATTAAACAATTAACATTACTGAAATCCATATAACAAACCTAAAGTATAAGTAAATTATGTTATAATAAAAACTCTCGTACTGTAGAACGCGGCTGTGAACGAAAAAGCTAACAAGCAAAATTATATTTGGCATTCGGCTTACCAAATACAGATTTTTTCAGAACATTCTACCAATACTTTTAGGTATTTGTTTCTAGACAAAAGCAATTCACTAAATCATTATTAAAATGTCCAAATGCACTAAGTTTTCGAACAGTAGCCAATTTGTTTTTTTCACTTGTACATTTTTATCTCGAAAACAGATTGAAATACTCAGTTACAATTTTGTATAGTTTCATAGCATACTTTTTTTCTAATCATACGATTCAAAGTGGGCCGTAAAAATATTTACTGTTAAATATCTCAAAAACTATTAAGTTTACAAAAAATCTCTAGAGTAGAAAGTTTTTTTGTACAAATTAAGTTGTGGAAATACAATTTTTTCTTGGTAGATTACTTGTCTAAAACGCACAAAATTAAGTAAAAATCTGTTTGTATGTCTATTTGTGAAATTTGTACAAAGTTCAAAATTATCAATATATCCTATATCAAATATTTTAAATTTGATAACTGAAAAAGACAAAATCTTTGCTGTGTGAAAAATTACGAACTTTTGGACATTCCAAATAATGATATTGGGAATTTTATTTGTCCCAGAAACAATACCAAAAACTACTTAACAGAATTTGCTAAACCAAACTCACTGCTTTCAAAACCCAATCTTTTCCACAAAGAAACGTTTTCTCGCTAAAGTTGCACTTTCAATTATTAATAAATAGAAAAGTAATGTCAACTTAGAAACTAGATTTACTAGCCGCATACCCTGCATGAACGCATGGAATTGAACAGCTAAGTATTTTCTTTCTACTCTTTGAAAGGCGGTATTGTGTTTCAAATCTTCCTTAAGATTTTACTATCAAGGAGCAAATTTTGTGAATTTTATCTCACTAAATTGAGTTATATTTCGTTATGGGTTTTTTTTACCTTACAAATAAAAAACGAAATCCTTGAAGGACCACTCGTTCGCCTGTATGTCATGATTTTTTTTTCTTATTGTGCTGCTTTCTTTTTTAGCGAATATGTTATTTAAATACGAAGAGTTCCCGAAAGCACCAAGTAAGTGACATTTATATAAATACATCTTAAGCATATTCGTACACTACTTCTGTCAATTCAAAACGGCTAAACCATATGATTCGATTTTCCACCTTGATATGGGAACAGCTTTCATTACCGCCGCGGCGGGCAAAGATTTGCCCAAACAAGTGAAGCGAGTTGTTTATTGCACACAAATTACAACATTAAATTTAAATTCATCAAGTTGATGCGATTTGAAGCCGGTCCAATCAAAGAAAGAAATCTATTTCCACGCCTCAAATAACAATCATCTAGTTCCATTATAGCTATTGATGGTTACACCGGTGCCGCGCCCATCCTTTGTGATCCGGAGGCGTGAATGAGTTGTAAAAGGAAAATTATGAAAGGAACCAGATTAGAGGAGGAATCGACAAACCGTCAACTGTTGGTTTACATAATATAATTCGGTGATCGAGAAGTATAATTAGTTGGCGATGGCGATGTGCCTTTCACTCCGTCGAAGGCCAAACCGAGCGGGCAAACTGGTTTCTATAGCAACAACAGGTGTCCCGGACTGGACCACGCCTGCCCAGGCTCCGACAAGTCTTCTATGTCAGTTGACCTCATCCAGTAGTGTTACCAACATTCAACGATCAAAACCTTAGCTACTAAACGTATAATAAACTCATCCAGTTTTGAAATGATTAGTAAAAGATCCTCGCAGATTTAGAATAGTTGGTTGTAGAGAATACAAAAAAGTTAATAAAATGAATATGGTTTAGTAATTGTTACAAAAAATCAGAAATGAGACCCGAGTTTCGTGGCCCAAAAATCCACCACGTGAGTTTTGTCCAAGTCTATCAATGTTTTCATGTTTCGAAAGGCATCCAGTCGAAAAATTTACATTTCGGCATATATTCTCCTTCAAGTAATGTGTGAAGTTGCCCCCATTATACCCTAAGATAAGAAATATATGTACAAATTTCAGCTCTCTAGCTTTAATATAGGTATAACAATTAATATTTACGAGAACCTCCTGTGGTCGAAATTCGACCAATTTTGATGTAAAGAAACAAAATTCAACTTGTTTTTCACCTTTTTAATTTATTAAAAGTATTCAAATTCTCAATTCAATTACCATCGCCACGTGCCGTAACAAAATTACTTTCATTTATTATCAAGGATGACAAAAATAAAAAGCCTAAACAAAACTGCATAGTTCAATTACACACCAACATACACAGCAACAAATCAGACCTAAAACACATCAACAATAACATAACCTAAATCATCTGTTGACAGTTGAGTAAAGTAAATAACTTATTTATTTAAAACTCAACTAGGCTATCAGCTGTTTAGCACCAATTATTCCCTATTAATTTAGTTGTAGCATACTGATGCAATTTTAAAACTCGGAATGTAACCAAAATAAAAGTGTAAATAAAAAATTTAGCTTCACAGTGAGTGAATAAAAAGCAGGAATTTAAAAAAAATGTATTATTTATTGTTTTAAGTGTTGTTTCAACCTTAGTGTAGGGCTTAGTGTTAGGGATAGTGTAGCTTTTTATTAGTAAAAACTATTTCTTCAACCGGTTGAGCAGTTCCAGAGTTTATCACATATTTTCACATACGTACAAACTAATTTGACCTCTTTATAATATTAGTACTGATGTAGATCCACATTTCAACACACATACAAACGTACTGCCACAAACATTGTTATTGATAGTAAATAAATGGCATTGATGTGGACAGAAATAGAACTGGCAAGTAGTGCCAATTGCAGTTGTTAGAAGTTAAAGTGAAGCTAAAGTATTTATCAGAAAAACACTTTATTAGATAATTTCCATAGGAAAAATGAGCTATTGCAGTGGCCCTTGTGGTAAGACCTAAGGTCGGGAGTAGCAAATGAGCACCGATCATGGTCCCCAGAACACATTTTGGGGTTTCATTAAAAATCATATATCTTATATATAAATGTGTTCGCACTCTAGCGGCCGCATTTTAAGACCGATTTGGTTCAAATTTGGTACACATGTTGGTTGTCTACGTCGCTCGGACAAATTCGTTAGCCAAAAAAATCCAACAATCGGAAGCACGTTTTTTGACCGGAAGTAACTATTTTTTTAGATTTTTCCTACGAGAATTACTTTGTTTTTTAGTTTTTTCTACAAATATAAATATATTTATGTTATTCTGCACATTCTATTTTTTACGCGACCTTATGGCTCGCTTGGTTCCCCCAAAATCGATCAAAACTTAAAATACCATAGAAGTACCCGCTTCAAAGCCATGTGGGGGAGTCTACCGTGGGGTTGGCGTGCGAAGCACGCAATGCATTGTCTATTGAAGATAATCCCAATAAGCGGAATGGCGTGCGAAGCAGCATTGCATTGGGTATTGAAGATACTCCCAATACGGTGGTTGGCGTGCGAAGCACGCAATGCTTTGTGTATTGAAGATACTCCCAATATGCGGAAAGGCGTGCGAACCATTTTGCAGCTATTCAGCACCGTCGTGAATAGACCTATTTCCCAAATTGTTGGTTGAAACCCTAAAACATAAACCTATAAACTTAATTTTGGAAATTTGCTTAACTCACGTCAGCGGTTCATCTGCGTGGTCGAATTATTTATTACATTTCAAACTATTGCACTGATAAGATAACAATATTCATATTAGTCGTACCTTATTAAGCTTTACGAACATTTTTCATCGCATTCGAAACAAATATATATTTTGAATGAACCTAATAAGTGCCTGAAGCTCGTGAAATTTAAGTCATAATAATACCTAAACAATACATTTTGTCATTGTTATCGCGACTTCACATGATAACTTCAACACACACAATAAATTATAATATTTGTTTTCTGTAGTTTATGGAAATAAATAGTTCTTGTTTTCAACTTGGAAGTAGAAACTAAAAAAAACTTTAAATGTTTGTTTAAAATTCCTAATTTGTATTCAATTTGCCCCAAGCACCCTCCCTTGTTTTACCTTCTACCTGAAAACACATTGCAAGGAAGTTATTCGTCCTGAAGAATCGATTTGAAAAAGCAAGGTTTAGGATTTCTCAGTCAAACCACCGACATAAGGGAAGCGGGAAGATTCTGCTTAATATACGCACAGCTGTTTAGATTATCAGTAACATAGTTACGGGTTTCCGTGCAGCCGCTATGAAGGGAGGGTTTGTATAATAAGGTTAGGTAAAAATGTAAATTAGGTTCTGTTATATTCAGGTAATTTTGCGAAAAATTATATCTTCTATAATCATGCAGAAATGAAACTATGTTAATATTTTGTTTCAAAAACACCCCTATATCAGTAACAAATGAATCTTAAGTTCTGAATTTACAAAAACAATTGACAAACAATGAATTAAAATTCATGAGCTGAAATGGATACCTATAGGCTAACTTAGGTACAACAATTTGACATTTTAATCTATTTGATTGGAATTTTGTGCATTGTTTCTAAGAGGTTTCAAAAAATTCTTCAATATTTAATATTTTTTACAAAATATAGATACTAAAAAAACGAATTTTTGTTTTACAATAACATGACTTATTTAGAATGGAACGATTGCTTAACTGTTTTCCTGTACTTTCTTGCTTATATTTTATACAACATTTTAGAAAGAATGATCTGATTCAAATTTAGTATAATATTATTTTATTGATTTATTAGTTATTGTACAGTAAAGCTAGGTGGGTAGAGAGGAAAAATTTAATTTAGGAAAAATGGAAACTTTTTGAGACAAAGTTATAGATTATTAGTTGAATTAATACAACAGTGCAACCAATCTGTTGTTCATTTCAAAAACGTAATGTCTCAAGTGCGTGTATCTTAATTAAAACCCTTAAACTGTCCATGCTAATTTTTTGCAATGCCAAGTAATTTCGTTGCGTGTAAGCATATTTTCAAAAATTGACAAATATAGTAATTATAAACCAATCCAAAAGTGTCCCGTAGCTTTTTTGTAGAGAAAGGTTCAAAGAATTCATAAATGCTAGTAAAAGTTGATTGATGTAAAATTTACAAAGTTATTAGCTCAAGAAACAAAAAATGTTCAGTAACGGAAGGAAAAAGTTCAACTTTAGGCCTACATAAAAAGTAGTAAAAATTGTTTGTAATTTTTTTTCAAAATGTACAAACGTTTGGTAATTTAGTTTTAAATAAAACTGTATGAAAATATGTATCAATTTCAAATTTATTATTTTGAAAACACCAGTTTTTTTGTTCCTATACAACTAACAAAACTTGGCCTAATAGTAATACGCTTTCCCCCAAAAATGAAATATTATTATAACAAAGTGCAGAGAATAGAATTATCTTTGAATACTATCAAACCATGACTGAATATATCAGGTGACCAAAATGAGGAGAAAGCTACTGCGCCGCTCCGCGCCGCGCTATGAGTGGACGAGGCTCACCAGCACGGCACCGCGCCGCGCCGCGCCGCGCTTCTGTACCGGCATAGTGGACAACCAGCTTAACATTGCAAAATGAATTTATAATTATTTTTATTTTATTCTTAGTATACGTTCACAGTTATATTGATTCTGATTTAGTTTCTTTGTTTTTTGCATAAGTTAACAGTTAGAAAAATGTGATTTTGTAGCACTAGGGCTAGTTCATGATTCATAGAAAAACGATTAAGCGGCAGCTAGGCCGTGTGAGTGTGTAGGCGTGTCTGCGCGTGGGGGAGCGAGGGTCGATTTTACCCAGGGCGCACGGCTATTTGGACAAACTATAGTGCTGCATACAAAAAATATAGAACATAATTAATATATCAAATTAAGTGGAGGTGGAGCAGAGTCTTAAATTTAGAGGTGTCTATAACAATCATATAATAAAATCGTGTCTGTTTTTTGCGGCATCAACTGAGAACGTCTGACCGTATAAAGCTGGAGTTTGAGCCATTAGACACAGTTTTCTTTCGGGAATTTTTAGGAGAAATCCACATTCGAAAAATCAACTTGTTCAAAAGTTGTAACGTCATTAGTCCCCTTACGCGGCCATTAGAGTGCGAACACATATAAAATGAGTTCTGGGTACCATGATCGGTGCTCATTGACCACTCCCGGGGACCTTATAGCTCATCCTTTCTATCGAAATTCGCTAATAAGTAGCGTTCGAAAGTCTATAATGTTTACAAGTAATTTTTAGCCCATTTTTCACATGGACAGAGTCGTAGGTACAGCTAGTATTTGTATGTGTCTAAATTTAATTGTGTAACATGCTCTTGACAATTTCGAAGAATTTAGTACGTAAAGTATTTTACATCTCTTTGTTTTTCATTGGCGCCTCAATTTAGAATAGTCTATTTCCATCAGAATTTCTAGGTTTCTAGAGTAATTCTGGGTATTGTTGACAACTACCAAGAAATAAAATTTTCCTTTTTCTTGTCAATATCTCTGTTATACTTTGAGCTACAGACGAAATAAAAAAAACATTGTATTTGTCATTAAAAAAGTCAACTTTTTTGTGTCTTGTAATTTTTTGTAAAGTTAGCGGTTTTTGAGATATTGACATTAAAAATTATAAACGGCCGCCATTTTAAAACTATCTAAAATAATGTTCTAACTTTTTTACAGTGATAAAAGGTTACGCAAAAATTAGGTATACAAAGTTTGAGCTCCAATATCTTTTCTACTTCCAAAAATATTATTTTGTAAAAAACACATACAGATAGACAGACAGAAAAATAAGCACCGTAGACCCATGTTTATATTGTGAAATATGTTTGTCTGGATCCCAGGAACATATCCACAAAATTGGTCCAGAGAGTTCGGGGACATCCTGTATACAGAATGTCTTGCAACCATATGAACAAACTGTATCACGTTATTCGGCATGTCAAAAGAAACAAAAAATGTAATATAACATGTGTCCTATCTCATTCCGTTTTTGGTCTGTCTGTCTGTATGTGTTTTTTTACAATATACTTAATATTTTTAGAATTAGAAAAGATATTGAGTTCAAACTTTGTACACCTATTTGTTGCGTAACCTTTAATCACTGTACGAAAAATTAGAACAATATTTTAAATATTTTCAAAATAGCGACCGTTTATAATTTTAAAAATCAAATATCTCAAAAACCGCTAACTTTACAAAAAAATTACAAGAGACAAAAAAGTTTACTTTTTTAATGACAAACTCAATGATTTTTTATTTTGTCTGTAGCTCAAAAGACAACAGAGATATTAACCAAAAAAAGGAAAAATGTATTTCTTGGTAGTTGTCAACAATACCCAGAACTACTCTAGAAACAAAATATTTTAAAATTATTTTGAGCTAAAATAATAAGTTATTTATATAATGTTCCGGGCACTTTCTGAGCTGATTCTACTAGCAAAAATAACGGAAAAAGTTAATTTATTCATAGGTCTGGAAATGCTTCGTTAGATAGTTACAGCTGGCGAAAGATTTCACCCGTGTTTCAGATTACACAAAGAAACGAATCCCTACTGATAATGTAAGGCGTTAATTAAGGTGTAAAATTTAATTTAATTTGCGTAAAATGAGCATATAAATTTAATAAAATAGGTCCCAGTGCTGTAACTGCAGTAATTGTTACAATATTTGACCCAAAAGGCAAAATTCGGTCTAAAAAAAAAATGTTTTCTGTAGGGTTTTAGTACATTAACTTTGTGAAATTTTTATAAACCCCGACGGACCGAAAACGGAATGAGAAAGGACACATGTTATATTACATTTTTTGTTTCTTTTGACATGCTGAATAACGTGATAAAGTTTGTTCATATGGTTACAAGACACCCTGTATATTATTTGTCAGTACGTTATCTGAGAAGACATTATCTTGATCCAGAAGAATATAAACCATATCGTACGTAGCTTACATCTTCTCTTCACCACTAATTTCCTCAAAGTCATCGAGTTACAGTTCAATCATCTTCCTGAAGACGACAAAACACTTAACAGCAAAATCTTAGAAACCGAGAGTATCGTACAAAGAACATTGATCTCCTTTCAACGAAAACATAATGATGCACGCTTTCAGTTTATACAAAAGCTCTACAACGTGCTCTACAAGAGGGAAAGTTTCCGAGATGAAAGCAAGTGTTATTGAAGTAATTAAACATTCTGACGAATCATGTTCCGACTTGTTATTAATAAGGTATGAAAACAATCGATCGTATAATCCGATAGGCTTAGTCTAATTAGACCACTTAGCTTAGGTCATCACGGGTCATGTTTCGTGGGTGGGGGGGGGATTGGATTACCTCAAGGTCCAGTTTTAGGTCTTCACTTTACCCTTTCGTTAGCACGCTGACTCACGCTGCATTCTGCCAAGGTCTGAAGTTACACGCTCCACGGGAATATGCCTAAGTTATAACAATTTACGTAAAATTGTCAATTGGATTGAAATTCTCACAAATTTGACTACTAATCTAATTTAATTACTCTATGCAGGTGTAATACCTAATACACTAATGCTCTAATCTCCACTAATACTTAAATAATTAATAGGTAATACTTCAGTGATAACTCTCTGATAACAGAACGCGCTTACTTCAAAACTAAAATATTACTATCAAAACACATTCCGTTATGTTTAAAAACTGTATTCATCTGAAATGCTTAATTAATTAATTAATTAAATTAACTGTTCGGATCAAAAGCTTAGCGACATATGTTTGTATACATTCATTACCATAGCAACAAACTTAGCAAATTTAGAATCAATTTATTATTCTCCCAAACAAGAACTTTTTAGGTTAGATTAACAAACTAAAAGCAAACACAAACGAAAATCAACGAAAAATATTCACTGTACTATTAATCACAGCTAGATCAATTAGATACACATCAGAAATACATTATTTAAAAAATTATATTTAAAAACAATAGATTTTATGTAGGCCTACTTAATTATACTGATGGGGATTTTTAACTGTGTACAATTATAAGGATTACAAAACAGTAGGGCTATTTGTTAAATTTTGTATTTATATAAGTTAGGTGTTATATATATTTGAAGAAAGATAAAAATATTATGTTTTAATTGCTTTTTATTTCATATTGATAGATCAAATGATTTAGAAGTTATTACAATTATAGTGAAGAAATTAATAATGGAATATTTTTATATTTTATACGAAGATGTACGAATGTTTCCGAAGTTAAACGAATAGGTATCTCTTCTTTAAATTTGTATACACGAATATATTTTATGATAAAAGGTTGTATTTATATACAGTTTAGAACCTCAAAGGAAATATTATAACTTATTACATCATACGTTAGTTCTGTAACTCATATTTAAAAATATCTACTTCATAAGAAATTATAATGACTGAAGTTGTAAACATAACCCCAAAGTTTTATCTATCCAATGGATTTGTTTAAATATTACAGATGATAGATGAAATCAGCTGTTATATTATATGTTACTCACGTACGTACGTATTTATAGGCGTTGATTACAATTCAATTCAAACATATGTTGTAAGTAAAATTTGTATTAGTAACATAAGTATATTATAAGTAATAAACAGCTGATTTGGATAAAAAACTTTAAACATTTTTAGGTTAGTCCTACAACTAACCAAAACACTTTTATTTGCATTAGATAAAAACAAACAAAAGGCTTACTGTATTATAAGTCAAACATATGGTGTTGCATATTATATTGTTTCCTTTAGTTGGTAATATCAAAAGCTGTTTGGAATGCTGATTATTGATTATTTAAACATTAATGGTGAAATTACATCAAATTATTGACGATGGTTGTGCCTATTTCTATCTCTGTCTTACATTAGATAATGTATAGGGCCTACAGGGTGTTTGAAAAGTCTGGGTAGGGCTTAATATCGCAAAATGTACGAGTCTTATGAGATAGAAATAAGATCAGTTATTCACAACCATAAAATAACTACTTTTTGGCAAGTTTGAAATTTTTGTCCGCCATCTTGGTTCTGCCATCTTCGAATGAACTTCATTTTTTTTTAATGGGAAGGTGGTCATGTGATACATCATTTCAATGTAGAATTTCAAGAGAAAACCAACTGTGAAATTTGCACATCCATATCTTTAACCGATTCAAAATGGCGGCCAAAAACAACGAAATCGTGTTTTCCGATTTTGCCCCACTTTGCCGTACTATTTTTTTTAAATATTAATTATTCTTCTTTTTGGATTCAGAATTAAATAAGCTTTCAAACGATATACCACACAACGATATTTGGGAGTACGGTATTTAAAAAAATTTAGTTACAGCCATTTTGATTTTTTCAAAATTTATTTCGAGTGGTTGAATTAAATACAGTTGTGTAGCATGTCGTTTGAAAGCTTATGTAATTCTGAATCAAAAAAGAAAAATAATTAATATTTTAATAAAAAAATAGTGCAGCAAACTGGGCCAAAATCGGAAAACTTGATTTCGATGTTTTTGGTCGCCATTTTTAATCGGTTAAAGATATGGATGTGAAAATTTCACCGTTGTTTTTCTCTTGAAATTCTACATCGAAATGATGTATCACATGACCACCTTCCCATTTAAAAAAATGAAGTTCATGCCAAGATGGCGGATCCAAGATGGCGGACATAAATGTCAAACTTGCCAAAAAGTAGTTATTTTATGGATGTGAATAACTGCTTTTATTTCTATCTCATAAGACTCGTACATTTTGAGATATTAAGCCGTATCCAGACTTTTCAAACACTCTGTATAGGTTACCGCTCAAGCGTCATGTCTGGGAAAATATCGGTGTATACAATCATCTGATCGCATTGACTTAGCCATGGATCACCGCTGGAGTTGGTGAGCGAAGCGAGCATGGACAAAATTAGTAAATTTACATAATTGTTATTGAAAGGTTAGTAAGTATTAGAATCATGTTTTTTATAAACAAAAATTACGGTTTAGAAAAATTAACAATGGCGTTTAAAAATGAAAACGTCAGTTCAAAACTACTCAAAGGTCATACAACATGTACCACATCAATCATTCATCAAACACAAAAGTTTTGTCAAGATACTACGTTTGTTTAAACAACATCAGTGGCGACGTTGCCAAAATATTTCGGTCAACCCAGAACAGAAGCGACAAGTACAAAGTTACGAGCGTCTGATCTAATGCCAGGACGCATCATTGCCAAATAGCACTTAAATTTGCATACAAATTTCCTCGAAAGTATTCAATTTTGAGCCTGAAGTATAGCTTGTAACTCTCAAGTTGAAGTTAAAAGGGTTTATTCAAATATGTCGGTAGATTATAAACCTCCCGCTTTGACCGACTTTTTTAAAGAACTCTCGTTAGTAAATACTTCTTCTTCAGACATGATTATTCAGATTTCATTAAGGCTCTGCTGCAGTGGAAAGTATGTTGCACTGGTAATGTTGACACATTAACGTAAGTTATTGTAACAGACGAATGCGATGATCATTTCGGCTCATTTTAAAGAACGGAATGCAATTTTGTCTTTCTTGGAAATTGCTAATTTTTACTCGTTAGTCCTCCGTGAAAAATCACATGCAGATTAATTACATACACATCAGAAAAACACCATTAAAAAAAACTTTAGGCCTATAAAAACAACATATTTTATCTAATACTACCTAACTATTTTGCAGGGATTTTTCACTCGGTAATTGTGCACAATTGTAAGGATTTAACTAGCTGACCCGAGCGAATATTTTTCAAGGGTACTTATCTGATTTAAAACATTGATTTAATTAAGTAAATTAAAATTATTTATTTATGTGGGTTTAATTTGATTGATTAGTGTGATAGATTACACTTGCATATAGAATGTAAACAATCTAACAGCTGTCATGTTAGTTAAGCAGATTGTTAATAGATGGCGCCTTTTATTAGGTACCATATGAAGTATAATTAAAAGTTTTTTAAATCAATTTTTGTAACGAAAACATGAATTTTAAGCTGTTTGTCTATTTTTCGTCAATAGCGGGGAACATAAGCCTTAAAATGTTGCTTGAATAATTAATTTTCAAGTAGAATTAAGGGAGATACCGCTTAGCGACAGAACAAAACTCTTTTGAGAAATAATATATAAGGGTACCTTTATAGTAATAAAATAAATTTAATGTGCCTACTTACGATGAACATGTATAAGTATTTTGTATTTTCAAACTGTTATAGAAGTAACGCAGTCTATATGATCTGTTGAGGTTAGAAGTCGTTTAAAATGTGTATTTTTTACAATCGTTTTTGTTCACTTCGTTTTTTAGAAGGAACTACTAAGGTTTACGAACAACAAACTATAATTATATAACCGGAACTTTGCCTTTACTGATTTTTATAATGGTAAATAATGTTTTGAGCATTCGGTTTTATTAAATATCTAAACATAACCTTAAAGTAAGTATATTATAGGCTTAGTTTTGTGCTGAATTTTTTAGGCTAATCAGATGTATCAATGCACATTATTATTTCTATATTAAGGGTCTGCTCCAGTAAACGAGAAATCCACCGGAACGCAAGCGCCTCTCACTATATCCCTATCTAAACAGTGCAATTTCTTGCGCTGTCATTGCCTCATTACAAACCATTTTATAAGTCTATCTTTTTTAATTGAGTGTTGAAAAAAAAACTGAATATTCTTTATACAATTTCGGATCCTTCTTGCAAATTATTTTTCGTTATTAATTTCTTATTGTGTTAGGGAAAAAATTCAAACTTTGTACTTACAAAATGTCAAAATCAAAAGCATTTAAAAAAATGTAAATTGCAAGACGGTAAAATGAGACCTTGCAAACAATTTTATGATAAAAAATAAACGAAATAAATGGTTTGAAATTTAACATTGCTCTTATGGGATAAAAATCCAAGATGGCTGCCCCTACAGCAGACCCTTAACAACACTAAACTTAACCTAGAAGTTGTAAACATAACCTTAAATAACCTTAACGTACGTACACTCGCTTTTATAGGAGTTTATGAGTTTTTAAGTTGTAAAAACTAACAAATATGAGAACATAAAATGTTAATTTCGTTAATAAACTCTAAGCGATGCAATGGTTAACGGAGAGCTAGTCAATAACGGCTATTAAACACTATTTAACTTTCTTAACCTTTGGCAATGAGCCGATGACATTTAAGCTAAAAATTCAACCTTTTACATCACATTTTAAAATAAAATTATATTAGTTCCTTTACCAAAGCCAATTTGTTTTAACATTTTAGCTGCACTACTTTCGAAAAAGAGAGGTAATAGCCTACAGTTTTAGCCAAATTATCACTAATAAAGTAATTTGATCACGCAGCTGAACCACTGACACTAGTTCAGCGAATTCCCAAAATTAATTAATTTTATTATACTACTAGGGGAAATTCCAACCCTGTTGGAACCTTTTATACACATGATCACGTTATGTTTTCTTTACAATAAAGGTGTAGGATTAATAATAACCCCAAAGCTAAGATGGTAAATAATGTTAAATTTTAAAATCAAACTATTTCTTATATATTATAACAGCAGTTATAATAAAAGTTAAAAGAACCAGCAAGGCTCAGGTCTACCTTTAAAAGAACCTAAC
>JAGFPH010000013.1:101980-122773 GCA_018207615.1 Philaenus spumarius | reverse complement strand
GCTATAGACAATGCGACTAACTCGCCTAGGCCGATGATTTTTTTGTACGTACTTCACAAAAATACCCGTATAACATCGGAAAACTAAATCAGGTTTACCTTATATCAAACGAAAATATTGAACTTGCTCTTCAAATCGATATAGAAATCATTACACAAATATTTGGGCCTATATTTGTAATAGATTCAGCCTTTGCAGAATGTGTTTTCTCATTGATTGAAAACTGTCCAATTGCAAGCCTTTACAGAAAAAATCTTATCTAAGAAACTATAAGTGTGCCGAATGGTTAGAAGGCAGTGGTAGAAAGTTCAAACCTTGACAAATCAAATTCTGTCTTTATCTTGTTCTCGTTTTAAAAAGTGTTTGAGATATTTCCTTGCTTTCTCGCGCGACATCGATTGATTTACACAACTACAATTTCAAAACGATGATTACATATGTAAATATACGTTTTAGATCAAATTTGTAAATACAAAAATTAAAGCATTTCCTTCCCACTGGGTTTTGTTTTATTGAGATTGGATAATGATTAGTGGGCGGAATATTCCATACAAGTTGTGTTATCTGAGACTACTCAATTGAGCAGTCTGCCACTTAGAGGGTTAAAAAAATTATAATAACCCAAAGGAGGGGCTGCAGCCCCCACAGCCCCCTCTCCCTGAATCCGCCAATGGCATACATTGGAGAACAATTGCGCAACATATGGACTATTTATGCGGTATTATAATATTTAAAATATAGTAGTGGTATGGTATAAGTGTGTCCAGCAGATTTAACTGAAAGCTTCTATCTAGTTTAGTTGCGACTTTGACTTGCACATTATTGAGAGAGGAATGGAAAAAATTTGAGGACGTGTTCTGCGAATAAATAAGGAAAAATGTTCGTATAAACACATGACCTAAAATACTTAACTTTCTTCCGGCAGTCATTTTACTTTCTCATTGTGTTTTGATTTGTGAAGATTGATGATATGAATACTAATATGATATGAATTTGTTGATGTTATGTAAATACTTTGTAATAATTAAATGGATCTTGCATTTCATAAAGATTCCAAAACACATTTTCTCCACAATATTAGTTGTTAATAAATAATTATTTTATTGTCATAAATACTGTATATTCAATTTATCTCTATCTATACTAATATTATAAAGAGGTCAAATGTGTTTGTTTGTTTGATATGAAGGGGTAATCTCTGGAACTACTAATCCGATTGAAAATATAGTTTTACTGCTAAAAAGCTTAATATTAGCCTTAATAACATAGGCTAGAATTAATTTTGATTTAAGGGTTGAAACAACCCCTAAATCAATAAATATTAATAATAATTGTTATAGCCTACTTTCCTTTAAGCTAGAGAGCTGAAATTTTGTACATTTATTTCTTACAAGTTATACAGAAGAAGTAAACTAGATTTGCATTTTGTCGCGTGTTGCTAAGGGATGAAAATGTGATTACAACCCCTAAAACAATAAAAATTAATTATTGTATTTCCTTAAAGTTAGTGAGCTGAAAATGTGCACATTTATTTATTACAAGATATATAAAAAAAGTATCATAGAGTTACATTTTGTCGCGTGCTGCTAAGGGGTGAAAATGTAGTAACAACTCCTATAAAAAAATGTTGATTGTTATACTTTCCTTAAACCTAGAGAACTGAAAATTTGTCAGTTATTAATTTGAAGAGTTTTATAGGAAGTAAAATAAATAATAACACACACAATTTAAATAGTTTCGTCTAATGGGAGAACTGGGGTAACAGCTTATAGTTTTTCCGCTCGGCCATGATACCTGACTTCTCGGAACTCAACTCCCCCTCCACTAGGTGAGTCATTGTTTGCCACCGGCAGGCGAGCGGGTATGGAGGAAGGGGGGTTGAGTTCCGAGAAGTCAGGTATCATGGCCGAGCGGAAAGACTATACAATGAAAGTAAATTGTTATACTTCCCATGATTGACAACTTTGTTTCATAAGCGGTAATCTCTTTTCGTTTGCTTAACCGCGGGGATTGGCGAGCAGGGGGCGGAGCCCTCTAGTATATAATAAAATCGTGTCTGTCTGTTTGTGACGGACAACACTGAGAATGGCTAAACGTATAAAGCTGGGGTTTGGCCATTCAAAGCAGCATTTCTTCGGGAAGGTTTTGGAGGAATAAACAATCGAAAAGTCCTTCGTTAAAAGTTGTGACGTCATAGACGACTATTTCGCCATATTTTGGGTACGTTTCTGCTTTCAACTTTAAGACTGGTAGCACTTTGAGTATTAAATTTGAGATACTCACTGCATCAGCTTTCCGAGTTCTTTCAAATGGCTACTTAGCTAATTATGTGATAGGGCCTAGAACACAAAAGTGTGCGTGCTTCTTAAACTTTTTGGTTTACCGACTTTTTAAAAAGTTCTAGCTTTTCAACGTTAGGTTTAAGAGAAAATATGAGACCACCTAGGCGATTGGAAATGTATTTCTCTACAACTTTCACATTATACATTTTTTTTCTCCAACGCGATCTATGGGTTCAAAAAATACAAAAATACAGTTTTTGTTGACATTTTTGCTTTAAGGTATTTTCGGTCGTAATTTTTTAACCGTTTCTCGAAGGCGTTTGATCTCGTGGATCATAAAATTTTATTAATGAAATTAGAGGCTGTCGGTATTCGAGGCATTGCACTGAATTGGTTTGCTAGTTACCTAAACGGTCGTATGCAGCAAGTTCGCTTGAATAATCACCTCAGCAATAAGCAGGAAATCATAATAGGAGTCCCCCAGGGATCTGTCTTGGCTGCAACACTTTTCTTAATATTCATTAACGATTTATTGGACCAAAGCTTCAAGGGTAGAATTGGAGCATTTGCGGATGATATTGCTTTGCAATATATCAATAGTGAATGGGATCTTAACGAACAGTATATTAAACACGATTTGGTTGTATTAAGGGATTGGTGTAACGTGAACGGGATGGTTGTTAATATAGAAAAGACTAAATATATTAATTTTGATTTAAGAGGTCTAGGATTTAAACAAAATTTAATTTATCATGATGTATTATGCGTAAGTCATACAGCATGTTCTTGCCAGTCTATTGAAAATGTAAATAAAATAAAATATCTTGGTGTTTATTTGGACAGTAGAATGTCTTGGGAAGAACATATCAAATATATACATTCCAAAATCAGACGAAATATTCGAAATTTTTATTATTTGAGGAAAATTTGTGATACAGAGCTGCTACGTATCCTTTATTTTGCGTTAATTCATTCCCAATTGCAATATGCAATTGAATGCTGGGGTGGTGCAAGCAAATCAGCATTGAAACCTTTGGTGACCACGCAGAAGTTTTTTGTACGAGTTATTTTATTTAAGAGTGAGCTAGAACCGTCTTTTCCTCTTTTTGAATTTTTAAAAATTTTACCCCTTAAACATTTATTTATTTTTAAAGTTTTAAAAATATTTTTCATTCGAAGTGGCAATAATGACAATGACCTCGCTTACTACAGTACGCGAGGTCATTCTTTGTTGCATGTGAGGAGACCGAGGGCCTCTAGAAAAGTTTTTCAAAATTCTCTTTTGGCGGTAGGACCGAAGGCATATTAATTGCCTACTAAAGGAAATTAGGACCTGTGCAACATTAAAAATATTTTTACATAAATCTAAATATATTTTAAAACAAGTAATATAGATAGTATAACCAATATTCTGAAATGATTATCTTTTGCTTTTGATAATTTTCTGGGGGTATATCTAGGCGCAGACTTGGATGTACATAGTGTTTTTATAAGATATTTATGTTGTTTAGTTCTTAATTTTTTAGTTTAACAGTTTTAGTTGTGTTTTGTTTTACGTAATGTTTGCGCATAGCAGGCATTATAGTATTGCCGCACGAAAGTAAAACATAAATATTTCTGTGGACTGTAATATTAGTTCTATAAGTTTTATATTCTTTTTTCCTAGTCACCGCTACTGGATTTAGGTGACTAGATAATCCGTGTAAATTTCTTAATAAAATATCATGTACATATGTGGATAAAAATATTTTTAAAAAAAGTACCTAAGTAGCGTGCTGAAGTCAAAGTAGTCAATGTAATTTTCAGTACAGTAATTTCGTAAGTAGGCCTACAGATAATGTTCGTTCTGAGCTGATTATTATAGACAGCTACCCAGAAATTATCTTTTATTTTGTTCGATAATTCGTTTGTCCTTTTCGAGTTTTTATTAATAGTCTATATTTATAATATTAGTCCAGTCACGTTAGTCAAATTATTACCTAAACAAACTCTTATAAGCTAGGGATTTTATCAGTAGGAGTTTATTATGGTAGCCTAGCATTGTAGCGAAATGCAAGGACGGCATCAGCAGTGTAACATTTAAAAATATAAATGAAAAGAGAAAAGTTATGTTATTGGAATGAAACTGTTCAGGAAATTCCAATCTATAAATTAAAACAAAAATTGTTTGATAAAATTTTGTATATAAATTCCCTTAACGGTAATTAGTGAGGTTTTTTTCATACAAATTGTCAAAATTGTTTTCCAAATATTGCATTTTATGGCTAAACGGTTAATTTGATTGAAAATTGTTAATTTGAACAAAAGTTGTAGCTTTTTTTGTGACAAACATATTTTATTAAAAGAATTTTTGGGTTTTGAACCGCATTTTCCAAGATGGCGGCCGTAGCACAGGTTGTTTTTGCGAGGACTTTTAGATGTTATTTCAGTAGCTAAATACAACATACATACCAAATCCCCCGCTTATAAGAGTTCTTTTAGGTAATGGGGTAGTTTTGATTTAAAATGACTACACTATATTATGATTTATTGTTTTTGATAGATTTAAAACAGCTAAAATTATAATTCGTCTACCATTCATTACAACCATAATATCGTACAAAATATTTAATAGTGCTGTAAAACAAACATGATAATACAGATACAATTTGTTAGTTCGACATTCTTGTGAAACACGCAATACTAAAATACTTTTTTTTTTAACTTTCACTTTTTTTAGTTCTTATTTACTTCCGATTTCGCATAAGTTAAGCCTTTGAATATATATAGGTTATATATTCAATGGTTAAGCAGTAAACAAATTGATTCACTTCTTGTGCTAATGGTCGCAGTTATCAAACAAGAAGATTTTCAGGCCAAATATTTCGGTAGTAATTAGAACTATTAGAAGATACAACAATTTCGTTCTGCTACCTCATTTTGGTCCCCTTTGCCGTAATGGTTGGTCGTATCAAAAAATGTTACAGAAAAGTTTTAGATAATATTCATAATGTTTTGTAATTTTATTCAATTGTTACAAGATTATGCAAACACTAACAAATATACCAACCTGCGATTCTGCAGCCCTGTTTGCTAATTGTAGGCTTGTTTGAGTACAGGGTAATGTTAGTTAGGCCAAATCCCGGGCGGACAAATTAACCAGGCCGTTGTTTCCTGTGTTTATCTAAGCAGATTGGGTTTAGAAGTTCCCTAGTTTTAATTGCAACTGTTGTAACTGTCTCATTTAAACTTTCGTTCGTGCAACAATACAAAATAGGGTTTGCTATGCTTTGATGGAAATATTTACAATGCTGTATACACTTGACAATACGCTAGTACCGATTGCGTTTTTAAATAGATTTTCAATGGTTTCACATTTAAAACTATATTGGTTTGATTTTGTTTTGAATCAGAAAAACGTTTATTATAATAGATTAAACAATAAAAGTCTGTTAAAACCGAGGTAGGTCTATTTCCGAAAAGTTAAACCCTATACTATCCAGAAAATAAATATTTTGACTTAGGCCTATGTAGGCTATATTCTGTTATGACGATGGTGAACATTGAACCTTATTAAACAATCGTTTGAAACCAATTTTCTACATATATTATTTTGTTATATTTTATTTATTATTAACTAGGGGAGACCCCTGCGTGCTCCGCACGCCAACCCCCAATGGAACCTTCTAAAAACATATATTATGTTTTATTTATAATAAAGGTGTAGGATTAATAATAAACTCAAAACTAAGATAAATAATGATAAATGTTCAAATCAAAGTGTTTCTTATATTTGATAACAGCAGTTATAATAATGGTTAAAAGAACCAGAAAGGCTCAGGTCTACACTTTAAAACCCTAACCTATAAGCTAGAAATACAAAAATAATTGCTTGAAATTTTGAAATCAGCTGTTAATGGAAATATTGGAGCAAACAGCTATATTATCTGTTATTTTATTCAATTGGTTGCTATGGTAAAAAATGTAAATACATGACTGTGTTGGTTTATCATTCTAGGCCTAACCTAAAGATTTTTTCTGACTAAATTTACAAATATTGAAATAAAAAAAGGTTTTTATCGAATTGAATATAGCCTATGTTACTCAGGGATAGTGTAGCTTTTTATTAGTAAAACTATTTTTTCAATCAGTTCAGAAGTGCCAGAGATTACCCCCTACATACATACAAACAAACAAACAAACAAACTTTACCTCTTTATAATATTAGTATAGATTCGTAATAATTTCAACAATTTGAAGATAAGCCTAGTAACATAGGCATTAAGATAATTAATTATAGGTCGCCAACCCAACATTAAAAAAAAAAAATACAGTAGCCTAATATAGGATCTTGGTGTTATACTTCCAATAAAGAAGTACATTAGCTTAGAATATATTGTTAAGGCAGGGCAATCAACTCTTATAAAAGCTAGTATACGACCGCACGTACATAGATACGTAACATGTACGTATGTGAGTAACATAACATAATAGCTGATTTTATCCATCAAAATGGTTGATTTTTACACTCTCAAAATGGAGCGCCCACAGAGTTGACTAAAACATTCCACGGAGTGGACAACTGGAATTAGTGTAAATTTTTTCTAATATGTAAATTTTTAGTAAAATAAAATGATCCTAGTATAATATAGGCTATAACACTTGTACAATAACATTTTATACTTAACTTACTATAGTTAGTTTACCTATAGGCTTTTACCAGTGATACTTTTATTTGGTTAAGCAAAAGTTGGCCTATATTATTTAATTGACTAGTAAGCCCCCGTGAAAAATCACAGGCAGATTATTTAGATACACATCAGAAATACATCATTTAAACAAATACTATTTAAAAGCAACAGATTTTTTCTGGACCTGTCTAACTATGCTGACGGGGATTTTTAACTCGGTAAATGTGTCCAATTATAAGGACTATAAAACTGTAGGCCTATTTGTTAACATTTATTTGTTATTTATATACTTTATATATTTAAATAAATATAAAAATATTATATTTTAATTGCTTTTTATTTCATATCGATAGATCAAATGATTTAGAAGTTATTAATATTATAGTGAAGAAATTAATAATCGAATATGTTTATATATTTTAGGAAGATGTACAAATGTTTCCGAAACACTGTCTTCACAAAACTGATATACTTTATACGTAAAATAAAGGATTACAGCTTTTTAAAATTACGAACGATTCCAATGTATAAGATAAACCTAAAACATTAGCACTAACTCGCACAGACAACAGCTGCAACAGGGTGGGTGTAGCAAAGATTTAGTGGCAGTGGCTATGACGTCATCATTTCATGAACGTACAGAGCAATAATTTTTAACGAAAGTAGAAATTAATAAAAAAATTCAGCATAACCTACATTAATAATTCACATAGTCGTTTATCATCAACATACCAATTTAATAGTTGGATGTTTTTAATAATTCAGATACAAATGTCAAACATTGTTGTATTAAAACTGTTTTACACATAGGGGCCTAACATAAAAAGCAACCTTATTAAGGAAAACATATCTGTCTTTCATGCTAGTAAATCAAAATTGACTTACTCTCTTTTGTTCAAATTCGACTTAAAACCTATGTTTACAACCGATTTTGTGCAAACTGAAAACAAGGTTTTAAAAATGGTGCTATTGTCATAAAATGTTTGCCATTTTTTAAAACAAGTTGTGCACAAATTCTTGTATTATGCTACCAATCTTAAAATTCTTCAAAAGTTATAGAAATGAATTATAATTAATTGTCAACGTAACAAGCATAGTAATAGGGCTGACATAAGCTAAGATAAAAATACAAACGTTTAAAAAACTAAACAAATTGTGTTCCTTTAGCCACTCCGTCCACTCGACCGAACGATCCCCCAACAAAGGGATGAATTGGAGTCCGTCCATTATGGCAGACTCGTTCGCCTGAATTCGGGCATATACGGCCGAAGAATTTCTAAATCCGAAATAAAAGGGATTTGTCTGTCCCATTTGGCCGAATCTGTTGCACCACAAAACTAACCACCTTTCAGTTTGTAATTTATTTTATTGTGCTTTTCACTTAGTTTGATTATGGGATTGTGATGGCCGGATCGCACTCAATATTTAACTAAATGGCACTTCATTCATACGGTAGTATTAAAAAAAAATCATCCCTAATTCCTATAGCTGGTTATGCAAATGATAAAACGCGCCAAGTCGGCTCCTTTCAGTAAGTATCGGGTGCACCCAATATTCTTTGTTTCTTTTTCTATGTCTCCTCATCAGGTAAGTATTTTCTAGCAATATCATCTCATCCATTACAAACAGCAAATCCTTGGTAAGTAAACACAACAAAACACTTTGAATTGAACTCTTCTGGCAACTTAACAACCGCACTGACGAAAAACGGTTCCAGTGGAGGGACACCTTTATTTGTGTTTCATCTAGTCTACATACAGTACATAGAATAAAATTATTTTTTTGTTAAGGTAATGTTTTATAAGATAATTCTTTTTTTTCGGATGAGTCATTTTTTAATATTTTGGATTATATTTGTAAGAGTAAATTATATGTATCATCTAGGCCTATGATTTCGACAACAAACTATATCCTTGCAGTGTGAAACATTTCTAAAAGTAAAAATAAAAATACAGAACACGATTCTCACAAAAATACGTTTATTGGTCAAACGCGTTTCAACGACAAAGTCGTCATCTTCAGTGACACATGAGCTACAACTGAAACTAAATTATAACTGAAAACTTGAATAATAAACGGTGCCGGAAACTGGCACATACTTTCTCACAAACATATTTGAATTATTAAACAGATTCACTGTGACTTCATAATTTTATTGTAGGAGGGGTAGGAGAGGTGATATTAAAGTAGGAGATTAACTAATAAATATTATTATTATTAGCTAGAGATAAAACTATGCGATCTATTTCGAACAAATTTGCACGAAACACGTCAATTAAGCCTGTATAGATGCACGAAAAAGGTTTTGAAATTTTTTGAAAAACAACTCCACTTTTTGGCCAAAAAACCCCCCAAAATCAGTTATTATTATTATTATTATTAGCTAAACGAGAATTTTTAGAAAGATGCGGTTTTTTGCATATGGTAGGGCTACATTAAAGGCTACAAATAAGCCAAATTTTATCAAAATCATTAGAGCCGTTTTTTATAAAAAAATAATAACAGATGTTTTGGGGTTTTTTTGCCAAAATGGGGGTTGTTTTTCAAAATTTTTCAAAACCGTTTTTCATGCATCTATACAGGCCTACTTGACATGTCTGGTGCAAATTTGTTTGAAATCGATCCAAAAGTTTTCGCTCTAGCTTTGTATACATACAGACATAAATACAGACTTACAGACAGACATTTTGTAAAAACCACTTTTTTGGACTCAGGGTGTCCCAAAACGGATATTTCCACAAAAATCTCAACATCGATTTTTTTTTGCGATCACTCTACTTTCTCTATACTATAGTAGGAGATTAACTAATAAATATTATTATTAGCTAGAAAGAAACCTATTCGATCGATTTCGAACAAATTTGTACCAAACACATCAATTGGGTCCATATGGATGAACGAAAAAAGGGTTTGAACATTTTTGAAAAACAACCCCCTTTTCGGCCAAAAAAAACCCCAAAATCAGTTATTATTATTAGCTAAACGAGAATTTTTAGAAAGATGCTGTTTTTTGCACAAGCTAGGGTATATTAAGGGCTATAAATAAACCAAATTTAATCAAAATTGTTAGAGCCTATTTTTTATAAAATAATAGTCTAATAACTGACATTTTGGGGTTATTTAGGACAAAAAGGGGGATGTTTTTCAAAAATTTTCAAAACCGTTTATCGTGCATCTATACAGGCCTAATTGACATGTCTGGTGCAAATTTGTTTGAAATCTATCGAATAGTTTTCTCTCTAGCTTTGTGTACATTCAGACAGACATTTTGTAAAAAACACTTTTTTGGACTCAGGGGGAAAACAAATATCCCAAAACGGATATTTCCACAAAAATCTCAACACCGATTTTTTTTGCGATCACTATACTTTATACTATAGTATAGTGAAAAAGTAAAAGTGTAAAACATGGTAAATATATTTCACTGGAAGTAGTTTCATTACGTCTACATTTGTTTATGTCAGAGATAGTTATTCTTTTGTTAAATTAATAGCAATCGCCTTAACTTTTGGCAGCTGTATAGGACTACATTATTACAAAGGATAAATAATTGGAAGGAAAGACAACAGAATGGGTTGACTTTAGAGTAGGCAGGTGGATAGTCCGTACACCTGCCCTTTGCTCATCCCCTTCATTCGTCTTGACTTTTAGGCGAATTAGAATTAGAATTCTGTTATATTTTGTCCCTTCAACAAGGTTGAAATGTCAATTTTAATGCCAGCATTATCAAGAATTAAAAATATTTCACTGTCAATACAATATAAATACAATGACCGTAGGCCCAATTATCAAATAGTTTGAATGATTTCTTATTGCAAAAAGATAGTTCAATCATGGTTTTTGCGAACAAAACCAAACCAAATTTACTTACGTAATTTTCAACTGTTATAACAAAACGTACGACTAGTTTTTTTTTTTTCAGCTGCTGGAAAATAACGTATTGCAACGAAACTTTTACCTAATGTATTTGTGCAGATTTACAACCTCATTGGAACCACCTAATCCTTTAGGTAAAAGTTGTGAAGAAGTTCTACAACTAATAGAACTAAAATATAGTACCTGGGCGACCAAGCATCACTCGGTCTTTTTTTATTGTTTTTTAGGAAAATGTATGTAAATACAAATCGCATACTTAATAAATATGAATATTTTTCGAACTTACGTACATATGAACTGTTTATCCTATACTATAATACGAAATAAAAATACTTCAACAGAATGATGTCGTTTTCCACAAAAACCTATCTTAAAGGTTAGAAATGAAAAAAATTATTTTAAGCTTGAAATCAGCTGATAATGGAAATAATATAGGAAACAGCTGATTTCTGTTATTATTATAGCCAATAAACATATGTATGTAATGATTTTAAACTCCATAAGCCCAAAGTTAAAAATTTTCAATTTTCAAATGAGTTGTTTAGAAAAATTCGAGTTTTCCTGAGGTAGCGGTTTTCGACAGTCGATTTTTTAGACCCAAACGCCTCTATAATACCAAACTTTCAGCAAAATCCTTCCGCTGGATCTCGAGATTGCTCGTACGTACAAACAGACATTGCTCGTATTAGCGTATAGGATAGGATTATAAATACATGTTAAGGCTTCACTGCTATATCCAGTCTGCATAATAGTTTAAAATAACAAAATTTAGACTACTGCTGTCAGTTTAAATGTCAGAAATATTATTGTCAGCTCAGTGCTATTTGTTTATTCTAATTGGAATTGTTAAAAAATTAAATTTGATTTACTTATAGTTGAAACACATGGTTCTTTCGAAAAAAGTTGTACTATTAAAATTGTAACTTTAGAGCTAAAATATCAATTGTCTTGATAAAGTTATTAAGTTTACAACAAAAAAGAATATACAGGGTGATTCAGAACTAAAATGTCTCGGTAACTCATTCTATAGGCCTAGCTAAAAATAAGAAACAAAGTTTATATAAACATAGGCCCGAAAACTCTTCGTTTTCCAGATATCCGCCATTTTTTATTTTATAAAATAATTCATATCTAGAAAAATGTTTGATTGATTGAGTTCTAACTTGGAACTGAAGTTTAACCTAATAGGTTAAACTGCATGCCAAGTTTGAACCCAGTCAGTTAAACGTTTCTCTAAATATGAATTATTTTGTAAAAAAACAAAATGAAGGATATCTGGGAAACTAAGAGTTTTCGGGCCTATGTTTAGGCTATATGAACTTCTTTTTCTTAGTTTTAGCTATAGAATGAGCTACCGAGACGTTTCCGTATAGTTATGAATCACCCTGTATAATAAATGCTACAAAAACCAAAATGGAATGGTAACACCTAAACCTAAAAATTAATGGTACAAAGTATTTCAAAATGTAAAATCAGTTGATAATGGAAATGTCGATGAAAAATAGTGGATAGTGGAGCCATTGGGTAAACTGAAAATTTTCAACAGCTGAAGCATGCATTTCAAATAGTCAATTTAGCATTTAAAAAAAATCTATTTATTGGTCTACAATTTGTTTGGATCTTAACAGAAATTTTAAATTTGCGTATTCTTCCTCAAACTTGATGCCACTCTAAGTAAGACTTATCAATAGTTATAATTGCATTCTTTTTTTCTTCTTTTTTCCATACTGTCGAACAATCCTTATTAGTTATTATATCTTGTAGTTTCTTCTTTTTACGAGACGCGTTTCTACTATTTTTCAGTCATTATCAAATGTACATAACAAAACACAAACACTTAAACACAACACAAACTAGGACACAGTTAAAATTACGCTCTTGGTTGGTGACCATTCTCGATAAGGCTCAATTAGTTGATAAGTACAAGGAAGTGGAACCTACAGCCGACAGGAATGCTGTTGTGAAGAAAATCAATTCTTGACAAACAAAATAAATAGCATAAAAAGACCACAAAAATATCTCCTCCAAGTCGTTTACACTTGAGTTACAACGCAAAACTGAGAATCAAGAGGAAAGTTGGGATGAAAAATCGTAGCTTGTGGAGAGCACACATATTGTAACGATTTGTTGGTAGACCCTACAATCATATCGTTACAATATATCGAAGACGGGCCTTTAGTCTGTAGGCCTACACTGTGGTGTGCTGGGTCGGTATCTATGTGATTAATTAAATCAAAGACGGTGTGAGAATTAAATTGTAACTTATTGTTAAGCAAATGGTCGGGATTGTATTTCCTAAAAAAGGTAATTATAACAATTTTACAAGATTTTTGAGGGTTAAATATACCGTGACTGAGGAGTCACATTTGATAAAATTTCATCATATTTGATAAAATGTCCAATTACTTTTCTTGCCTTCTCAATGACACCAACCTCAATAGTTAGCGAAAAATATTTTCCATTTTCATTTTCAATATAAAGGCCTCTCCTTTACCTTAACAAATGTGATTTCCAAATTCCCTCCAATTCTGGAATTTGGAGTTTTAAAAGAACCTCTCAACTAATTGCATCGCACAATTTGGTAAAACGAAAGAGCTACGAGAATGTGACACAGCGATGCCGACACCGATACCACTTAAAACCCCTGGAGAGCCTTAAACCCTTACATTATTTCAAAACGGCGTGATTAGAGAAAAACAAATATTTAAGCAGCAGATTGTATAGGATTAGGCCTACTATAATTCCATTAAAGCGGACTTAATTCGCCACAGACAATCCAAATATTTAACAATGCCTGCGGTGCCGTCGCGGTGCGTAAATCGCGTGCTTCGCTTTGAATGTATTAAGACAAATTCTGCGACGGCATTTATTCCCCCCCCCCCCTCCACTCGCCCTTCTGGCGAATGACGTAAACCGAAATTGATTTTCTTATTTCATTTTTGTTGCAACACGTCATGTGGATTAAAGCTACAATTAAAATTTTATTGCATTTTCTTTGGTCCACTTTGCGTGACGTTTTCACACTCTTACGGCAGTAATAATTAATCGCCAGACGTAAATATTAACATAAGTCTCCTTCGTACGGTGCAATAGATGTAAATTTTTATTTGATTACGTTTATTTTTAAATTTTATGATTCTTTCTGTCTCGTGTGTTTACCAGATTATAGCAAATGTAAAGTGTTTGTGGCTGCAGTTAAATTCTATTTCTGCTTTAGCTATTGTTAGATTTCTTTAGCAACATACTGAAGGTCACGAAGTACGAAAAGTAAAACAACTTTTTATATAGTGATTATTTTTCTTACTATTTTGCATTTTATATGTGTTTCTTTTGTCTTAAAAACATAAAAGGATAAGCGTTTGTTGTTTTTATAACGCATATTTCTACACGTCTGCTGTGCCGATTTAGAAAAATCATTGGTACAGTTGGAAAGCCCTTCTTGGCTATACTCCAAAATGATTTTCAAAAAGCTTTCTCTTTGACTATTCGATCAGCTTTTTACTCTAAGGATACGCACAGTATCAGACAGGTAATCCGAATCCGATTCCAAACGGCAATAGCGGTGAGAAATCAACTCCTGTAAAAGCGAGTGTACGTCCGTACGTACTTACGTGAGTAACATATAATATAACAGCTGATTTCACCCATCATCTGTTCAAAACCTAGCGTAGATTGTACTTTGGGGTTAGTTAACAATTAGAGCAATTACAATCATTATAATTTCTTGTGAAGTTGATTTTTTTTTTAATGAGTTACAGAACTAATGTATACGTTATAATATTTGCTTTGAGATTATAAACTAAGTACCAGGAGACCGAGCTAAAGCTCGATTATAAGCAGGGCCTAGTTCGCTCACGTCAATAACTATTATTGCAAATTTCCGTGAACATCGTTTAGGTTAGGCCTATAACATTAAACAACTCAATAAAGGGTATGTTTATTTAGCAGAAGTATTCGTTGCCATGGTAACTATAAATAGATACAACATTAGGCTTACCTCTAATAAAATACAGTTTAAAAGAAAACAGATGATTATTGTAATGGCATTGAAAACATTTGCATCAGCTGTGCTTTGTATTGTTTAAAATGGACAAATTTCACTTTTTAATTTAATAAAAAGACGTAGAAAACAAATTTTCCCAGACTGGTGACCATTTCCAATCGATTTCTCGTGGCCAAAAGCCCCATATAAAATCAAAAAATCAAAAATCCTTAGATGGAGATTCCAGATCCATTTAGCAGACAGACAATTATCTCTCGCTTTAGAAGATAGGATAAATATAACCTTTTATCATCAAATTCGTTTATACTAGTTTAAAGAAGAGATACCAATTCGCTTGGCTTCGGAAACATTCCTACATCTTCATGTAACATATAAACATATTCCATTATTAATTTCTTCACTATACTATTAATAACTTCTAAATGATTTGATCCATCGATATGAAATAAAAAGCAATTAAAAAATAATATTTTTATCTTTCTTTAAATATACAATAACGCATATAAATAAAATGTTTTAACAAAAAGGCCTACAGTTTTAAAATCCTTATAATTGTACACATTTACCGAGTTAAAAATCCCCGTCAGCATAGTTAGGTAGGCCTAGATTAAAGTCTGTTGTTTTTAAATAGTACTTTTTTTAATGATGCATTTCTGATCAGAAATACCGTACATCATTAAAAAAAAGTATTTAAAAATGACAAACTTTATGTAGGCCTACCTAACTATGCTGAGGGGATTTTTAACCCCCCTTTACCAATAATAAGGATTATTTAGATATGATTTTATAAAACTGTAGGCATAGTAGTTAACATTTTGTTTGAATATTCTCCACCTTACCTGGTCAGTACAGTATCAACCCCAGCCGGATACAGTCGATAATGAAAAAAGTTCGTTCCTTAATAAATAAACAAAGTGTTTTTTAAACGTAATAAAATGTGTGTAAATGTGTTAGTGTTCATAAATATTTGTCAAATTCGTAATGTGTTTTTAAATGTGTTATAACAGTGTGACGAGGTACATACGAGTATAGGTACCATATATACGTTATATATGGTACCTATAAAACGCATGTGACCATGACTGAATAAATAGTCTAAACGGCCTTATTGCAATGAACAAATGTTCGGAGGATCAGACGTAAGTAGAGCAATATATATTATTAACATTTTGTATTTATATCATTATTATATATCGAAATAAAGATATAAAAATATTATGTTTTAGTTGATTTTTCTTTCATATTGATAATTGTTATATATAATGTTATAGAATTATTATATAGGCTATAATTATATCAAATGATTTAGATGTTATTAATATTATTATAATGAAGAAATTAATAATGGAATTTGTAATTAAGATGTACGAATGTTTCCGAAGTTAAACGAATGGGTATCTTCTTTAAATTTGTATAAAAATGAATATATTGATTATAAAAGTTGCAAAAATTTATATGCATTTTTAACCTCAAAGCAAATCTTATAACGTATTATAGCCTACATTAGTTCTATTACTCGTATTTTAAAAAACCAACTTTACAAGACATTATATAATCATTATTGATTGAAATTGTAAACATAACCACAAAATATAATGTACGCTAGGTTTTTAAGGGTAAAACCTTCTATACCTTGCGTAAAACATCAAACATATGCAGTTCGTACTAACGTGTTTCGGACGCCGTTTTTCAACCTAAAAAGTTGTGAAACATCTTAAATTGTTCTTAAAGGCTACATGTGCTTTTGTCTTATATCTCATAATTGAAAGACATCGACGGCAACTCCTTTTAATCAGCAGTTTAACTGAGTAAAAATTGATTATTTTTAATGCATTTTTTGAGAGTTTTAAGCAATAATTTCCATATTTTAAGCATACACGTAAAAAATATAAAGCCTTTTTTATAACTTAAAGTACTTTCCCAGATTATTAATTTATAAATAGAATCCGAAAGACGTTATTACGAATGCATGTTTCAACGATTTTGCGGCTTGAGTCATACTGTACACTTGGGAGTTTTCTTCAAGGTAAAGAAGAGCCGTAATTATTGAAGATGATGAGTGAAATCAGCTGTTATATTGTTACTCACGTACGTACTTACGTACACTCTCTTTTACAGGAGTCGATTAAAAAAAAGTCCTTCACATGAAGGAAATGGATTCACTTCGTGGCCCAATCTCAGGATTATAATATTATTTACATTATTTAAAAGATATACATTAAGCACTTACAATACCAATACTTATTACAGTTATTATTTAAAATTAATAGCGCCTGCTAAATTTGCAATATTTTGTTTATCATGTTCAAACAAATCGTATGATTGTTTATGGAATAATTCCAATAGCATACAACGTTCTGCCAAATCTGAATTCGTTCCGAAGTTAAAACAAAACTTGGCCGTCACAGGAAAACGTTTGAGTAAACATTATCTTATTTGCAGATGTAAATTTAGCTCCCGAATTACTGTCATGAAGTTTTGATTTTCCTTGATACATTCAAATTGAAGAAATATTGCGCCAATCGTAATTTCTTAATCGTTTTTAGTTCAGATAAATTTTGAAACCCTGTTTAGAAACAAATTAAATAAGTTTATTTTTAACCAACTTGAAGTAATAAGATCCCAATGTATGTAAAAATATGTATATGTGTGTATTTGTTGTACTTTGATTATACGACTAAATCTATTTAAATCAAATTTTTGCATTCTACCCATTGAAACGTTGCTGGGTCATTTTAATAAAAACAGGTTTAGATTATTGTATTTTCTTTTAGTTGCTTAACTTATTGTAAAAACGTTTTAAAATAATGATCAACGAACTAACAACATACATATTAATCAAAAATATTTTTTTTTTTATTTTATTTTATTTATTTATTTTTTTTTTTTTTTTTTTTTTGAGGCGAAAAACCTGAGCGGTTATTATTGCCTTTTGACCATCCAAGATAAACATGGAATGTATGAATAATCAATTAATAAAAAAAAGTAGTAATCCGTACGATTAAAATAAAAAAATAATAACAAATTGAATTATAAAAAGTAAGGTTAAAAATCACAAAAATTAAACATATAAATTATAATAAAATAGAAGAGAGGAAACAATGTTTTGGCAGAAGACATTGTTTTAACGTATTTAAGAAGGTTATTGTAGCCTACTAAACAAAATCAATCCGAGTTAAATAAATATACAAAATAAACAGAAATTAAATAAGAAAAGAAATATATTATTACAATCTCTGAGATATATAAGGTGTAATTAACTGAAAGCTTTAGTGATTGTCAATAACCTATTGGATCAACTTTCCACAAGAGAAACTACTTTCTTTAAAATCATTTATTATTCTACAACATGACAAAAAATTCTAGGAAATTCCAACAAAGATTTCCTTTGCTAACTATAAATAAGTGCACAAGTTTATGAGAAATGCTGTCTACACACCATCACTGCAACCGCGCAACTTAGGTGAACACTACTTGGTTTTCACAAGTTCAGTTGGTGAACACAAATTCAATTTCCACGCTTTACAAATACCTATAAATTCATTTATGTCTTTAAGTAGCATAACCCTGACGGCCGACTTAAATAATTAACGTTGCAATAATTTAAAAAGTAATAAAAATTAATTAAAAAGAAAAAACTAATATTCATATTCACAGAAAATATACAAAAGTTGTATTTTCATAATAATTAATTATAGGCCTATAATAGTCTGAACAAAACTGAAACCTAAAGAAACATAAATAAAATCCCTTGATAGTTAATTATTACAGTAAGTATCACATTTTTTTAGAGTAAGACATTTAAACTTTAGAAAAGAGGGTATAACACCACTTTAAACCCTCCCTCCTTAAAAAAAAAACACATTTTTTAAATAACAGGAACAAACGATAGTCTGGAGTAGGCTACATAGTACATAATAAGTCTGACTACAACAGTGTCCTAGGATACTATATAGGCCTACGGGCAACCCTATTTAAACTTTCCCCTTGCAAAAACCAACTGTTTATAGCTTTATAAATTATAGTAGCCTACCTGGGCGACCGAGCATCGCTCAGTATTTTTTTTTTATTGTTTTTTTTAGGAAAATGTATGTAAATACGATTCGCATACTGAATAAATATGAATATTTTTCGATCTTACGTACATATATGAACTGTTTATTTAAATTAAAAAAAAACATGAGTGTAATTAGTTCTAACATATTTTTTGCAGATATAAAACCTAGCGCAATCCTGACGTCCAAAAACCTCTATAGGTAGACTACATGTAGGTTATGTAACATATCCAACGAATAGGCCGTATTTGATATTGTTTATGTATTTTAGAAAGAACAAATAATAATTATAATCATTAGGTAATTTATATTACCTTTATAGAAATGCCAATAATGCAGAAACTGATGAAAAGGTTTTCAGAACGGTTAATAACAGCACAAAAATAATGTTTTAGTTACTTTTGGTGTTTGAATAAAGAAATGAGTTGAAAGTTATACCACCTGATACATTGTTAATGATTTATGTTTGTTAAATCTTATCTTATTAAACGAGCAATTCTTGTATATTTTCTATTCGCCTATACTTAGTGACTTTAAAGGTGGTATATAAAAGAAGTTCAAAGTTTAAATTTCACGCGCATTTTTGCAGACATAAGACCTAGCGCATTCGATTCCTGACGTCAAAAAACTCCTATATGCAAATTTTCATCAAAATCGTTAGAGCCGTCAGCGAGATCCCCGAAATAAATTTACAAACAAATATACAAGAATTGCTCGTTTAATAAGATAAGATTTTAAGTGGTTAGATGGTGTTGTGTAGGCTCAAAAAATGAATCCGTAGAGGTTAGTTATCAATCATTCTTTTTAATAGCATTAGAGGTTGCTATTAAAATAGGCCTAATAAAACTTTGACGAAATCTTCTCGACCGGTATTATTCCGAAGCAATTTGTACATTATTTTACTTTCTTAAACTAGAGATCAGATTTTTTGTTTTATCGGTTTTCTTTCTTTTTTTTTTAATAGGTACTCTATCTGATAGTTAAATTAATCTTTTAAAAATACAACTTTACTTACAAACAATTTTACTTACAAAACAAAAACAAGAAAATAAAACAATAGTAAGCCTATAAAATGTACACTACAGATACATAAACCTGAATAAAATGATGTAGCGTACACATTATGCAATTTAATTTCCTATACAATAATTCTATGCATGGTCTATACAATTTAGGTCTATACAATAATTCTATTTTACCCAATGGTATATAATTTCGTGTTAATGTTTGACAAGTTAGTTAATAAATCAATAATAAATAATCCCTGCACTCTATATTGTCAATTGATTGATTTTTAGATTAAAATACAAAAACTATACATGAAAATATGAATTTTATGGGCCTAATTAATTTTGTTGGCCATAGTTGTTTAATTTGTTGTGTAATCATTATCTGCGGAAAAGCTATTTAATTGCTATTTTGTAAATACAATAGCTATATTAACAACCAAATATATATTTTTAACGTTTTTGTTAAATTTATTCACGAAACGTAAATTTACTTTATGCAGTCGGCTTGAACGAACTCCTTTACGCTCAACAAATTACACGCTGGGATATTTATGACCAGCAGACTTTACAGTTGGCAACACTGCAGCGAAGCACGCTTCCAACAGCTGGAGAGGGAAACCGTTCTGACCAGTTTTCAGTGTTCAGTTTGGTTTAGTAGCTAGCTCTTGAAAGTTGTTGTTGTAAACAAGTCGCGTTGAAAATAAAAGGTCGTGTTTTAATGAAGTTTAAATGGATACAGTGTTTGGATAAAGTTTAAACGAAAATGTGTAGTGCAATAAAATAAAATGTGGTGGTTGTTTCGTGAGTGTGTGATTTTGTTTAGCAGTAATTTATAAGACTATCTGATTGAACGTAGACACCAGGAAAACAAAGGTAATTGAAAGGTTATTTTACAAT
>JAGFPH010000013.1:66475-101580 GCA_018207615.1 Philaenus spumarius | reverse complement strand
TTTTTTTTCAACTCATGAATTTTGTTGGTTTTTCTAGGCCTAGGCCTACATCAATTTTGTATAGATAAAATCAATAAATATCAAGTATAGGCTAGGCCTACTTCAAATATTAAGTCATTTTTGTTTTTTTATTATTTAAACTGCAAATTTGTGTTGGCGTTTTCATTTAAGTACAAAATACATCGCGCTGGCAATCCCATCAATTCAACCCACCTGAACCGCTGTCGGCATTTTTACAACCGTATATTTAGTAGTATGCCTGCAGGTTAACCTTTTGATGGCGGTCGACATTTCCGTTGAATAATTCCACAGTAATTGGATAGAATAGCCATCTCTATACTCGGGAGTTTCTCAAGGATCAAAATTGGATCTATTTTTTATTTTATACCAAGGCTAATCCACTCCCTCGTTAACTGTGTAATATAGGCCTCCATTTAAAATATTCAAGATACAATCCGTGAAGACTAGGATAATTTGCTAAAAACTTAGTTAGGCCTATTATGCACTTCGAAACTATCGCCACTATGATTTATTTCCTAGGTTTTATTTATCCTTTTCACAAAATTTTTGTCGATATTGTTTCTTTCTGTATTTTTGTGAATCTTTTTATCAACTTAAGACAATGTTATTTAGATAACAAATTTACTTGTATTCGTAATATCTTAATTTGTATTTGGTCCTGTAGAAAGGCTATAATATTAACTTAAATAAGGTATCCTAAATGAAAAACTTACTTTATGGACAAAAGTTAAAACATAAATTATGTTTAAGGGATAATTACTTAACCTATTCTTTTAAAATGCATATAGAACTAGCTTACCCTAGTCTCTATAATATCTGTGATGTTATATCGACATACATTATAAGTACAGTAGACTATGTATATAATTCCCAAATGATATAGGAATACTATTATCTCAATCATTAATAGATTTCATTGGGTCTAGCCTACTGTTAGAAGTCAGTAAAAATATACAAATACCAATTTCCACATAAAAACTTGTAGGTTGGGACGTTTTTCTTGCTCTAAAATTTTAACATCGCATACTTTTTCATAAATCGATTAGTTTTATGAAAATAGAATCCCAAATTCATGAATTATTTGTTGCAATAGAAATTGTTTTCAAAAAGGTAAACTTTGAAACGTGATTAGGGCCTAACATTATTTTTGCGGAAAATCGATCCTATTGGCCTATGATGTTGATGCAGATAATTGTCCAAATATATGGGTGGTTTATTTTTAGGCTATCAACTCCATAAAAGCAAGTGTACGTGTGTGTGTTCGTACGTTACATTCATACGTACGTGAGTAAAATATAATAAATATAACAGCTGATTTCACCCATCATCTGTAATACTTAAACAAACCCAGTGTAGATTATAGTTTGAGGTTATGTTTACAACTTCAAACGTTATAATTTATTGTGAGGTTGGTTTTTTTTTAAATATGAGTTATAGAACTAATGAATGTCATAATATACGTTATAATATTTGTTTTGAGGTTATAAACTGTATATAAATACAACTTTTAATCATCAATATATTTGTTTATACAAATTTAAAGAAGAGATACCTATTCGTTTAAATTCCGAAACATTCGCACATCTTCGTATAACATAGAAACATATTCCATTATTCATTTCTTTGCTATAATATTAATAACTTCTAAATCATTTGCTCTATCAATATGAAATAAAAAGCAATTAAAAGACAGTATTTTTATCTTTCTTTAAATATATAATAACGTAACTTGTGTAGGCCTAAATAAAAATGTTTAACAAATAGGCCTACAGTTTTATAATCCTTATTATTGTACACATTTACCGAGTTAAAAATTCCCGGCAGTATAGTTAGGTAGACCTTAATGTTGTTTTTAAATAGTAGTTTGTTTTTTATATGATGTATTTCTGATATGTATCTAATTAATCAGCCTGTGATTTTTTTACGGGGGCTTACTAGCAGATTATATAAGATGGAGGTCCAAATTTTAGTAGGGTTGTCGATTTACTCGGAGATAGACCTAATAGGCTATTTGCGAGAACAGAGACAAAATAAATGCGTAAATGTAAATTTGAACAAGGGAACTTTAATTAACTTACTTAAAGAAGATATTATTAGAGAAAACATTAATTGATATAGACGAATAAACTAGGTTATAAAGGTGTTCTAATTGATTATAAAATAAGAAGTTTATTATTAACAAGTAGGCCTAACTTTACTACTAAAAGTGCAATTTAGGTCTAAACACCATTTTGTTTAATCTGTCCACCCAACATATTGTTTTTGAGAACGAAACAAGTTAATTATAAATAAGATTAGTCTAAATTAATAGTAGAAGTTACATTAGTTATACAATGTAAACGAGATGGACATGAATTCGAACAACTGGTGTGGCCTTGCAACGCCCTCGTTTACATTTTATCCCGTTGATATGGTAACAATTAACTAATTATAGTTCGGTATATAAAATACAAGCGGAGTTTTCATAATTAATTTGTGAGGAAAAAACACAATTCTTGAAATTGTTCATATTTGTTATTTCCTAGTAAGAATTAAAAGTCATTTGTCGCGGGGTAGGCTATTCACCTGAGACAGTAGGTGGTTGAAGGTTAAAATTATTGTAACAAATATGGCGGTGCGTCGTGGGAATGGACAAGACAGGTAGATGTCATAACATGGCCGACTTTAGGGCACGCTTAAACCGGTTTCTCAACTACCCACAATTCCCCACTTTCACAACTGCCACCACACCACACGAGAGCTCTCTGTTCACCCAGAGTTGTAGTCTTGTCATTTAATATTTTACACTCACTACTCTTTAAGTTTCTATATGCAAGCCACAAGCCGTGGTTAGAGCTTTCGGCGCACTGACATCGTTATTGACAAACAAAACCTATCACTACCGATTCATTGAGAATGCGTAGTAGGATGGGAATGAATGTGTTTTGGTTTTAAATGATTGCAAAATCCAGGCTGTGAATAATGTTGAGGGATACTTCATATGCTGGTAGGAACTCATAGGTTGTCTGTTGAAATGTAATAACGAAGGCACTGGTCACTTCAACTCGGCTACTTTAGAGCAAGTGGTTTGTCGAATATTAAACTTTTTCAATCGATGCAGGCTAGTTTTTATTGTAAAACCATACCAATCTACCACTAAATATTACTTAAAATCTCATATTTATGTAGGCTATTATATGTTTGTGTTTATTCGCATGCCATTGTGAACAATTGTTTGATTTTCTAATTTAGCAAATTTAATTATGTTTATCCTAAGTTTACTTAGAAGTAGCCTACCGTTGTTTAGGTTTGGAAAATATTGTAATTGCTTCATTTGCCTGTTTAAAATCCAGAGCCGGGTTGTGAAATATAGACCTATGTTTAGATCTCAGATAACTATTTATGATATGCTAGGGAAGCATATTTTGTGCCTCTTCGGGTTAGTTAAATTAAGAGACCTAATCGAAGTCTCATTCGTCCAGATCCATTTTAGATGGGATTAAAAGGTCAGAAGAGTTATTATTTAGGCAAATTTTCAAAATATTTCACTAAAATGTTGATTCTGTAGTAAGTTTCAATATTTGTTTAACCATTTACAAACATCAATACTTTGGCCAAATTCGTAAAACTACAAGATAAACTCTGTTAAAACTAAAAAAGAAAATTTATAGGCTTATTTAATTAGGGTTGTTGTTTCTAATGAACCTGAACCACTTTGCCTTACTCTGTAGGCTTACTATAGAGTAGTACTATAGAGTACTGTAGGCTTGTATAGACCTTAAAACCGGTTACAAAGCAGTATATATACTAAAATTGTATCAATTTAAACACATAAAATATTTTATTCTCAATAAGGAAATAGGATCGTTATTTTATAGGCCTAGTTGATAGCAGTTTATGCCTAATTAGTTATTTACGACTGACGTCTGTATAATAATATATTTTTATTACTCGATACAGAAATCTAAACCTTGTATCTTTCCCACTTGTATAAATTTTAATCTCAAACTGTCCTGTTTGTTCTATCGGCTAGCCGTGTCATTATAGAGTGAAAGATAATTCAGCGTTCAGCCGTAAATTTAAGCTTGACAGCAGGATCAGTGTTGCCACCGGCACCATTCTTTTCCCTACTTTTACCACAATCCCTCACACCAAACCTCGTATATAATAATTGCTATTTTATATTTGTACATTAGTATTATCATACGGTTCCATCGGATTATGTCTAAAGTAATAAATTATGTACGCAATTTTTACTACAAGTAGGTTAGGTTATATTACGTCATAAAGTGTGAAATGTTTTCATTTACAAAGTGTGGGTTTTCACGCAAGTTATTATTTGTTACTGAAACTTATCAACGGATTTGCATGTTAGTGGTGCGTGTATTATTAGATTTTAATCTAATAATGAATTGATTTTTTTTGCTTAACGCTTTGGTGAAAGTACACAGCAGAGGTGAAAATGTACATTTGGTAGGATGTTTTACAAATAGATTTTACTGTTATCTTACAACCCTGGCTCTATTGATTTTCTTCGCAATATTATCAACTCATTGTTATGGTTGTATACTGAATCTTTTATGAACATTGAATACATGAATTAATTCACGTTTTATTGTTTTAACGAAATAGCCTACTTTTGTTTTTACGTTTGCCAAATGTAGGTTTACCTCAGCTTCTAGGCCAATTACTTAATACGTAGCATTCTGTTTTTCTTTCCTGTTATTAATTATAAAAGGCCAAATATAATTCTATTAGAATTTACATTTTTACTATGTAATTAACGTAATTAGCCAAGTCTGTTTAGTACATAAACCTTCGTCTAAAGTTATTATCGTAGGTAGAAATCGCCTACGGTATTGATGTTATCAAGTTCGAGTTTTCCCCGATTTGGTTGTTAACTCCTAAAATTATGTAAAGTTGATACAATATTCTCTAAACTCTACATTCTCTTATTTTTAAATTTTTTAAGTTTTTTATATTTATTGATTTGTTTGCACAAAAATATATTTTATTATAGCTAAGAATTGTTTATATTGTAAGTCCAATAAAATATTCCTTATAATACGAACTCGTCAACGTCTTGTTCAAATTTAATACTTTTTGACACATTTATTACATTTGTTATAAAAAAATACATCTTTTAGCCATGGCGAATCATTTCAGATTTGAATAACACCAATCAAAGATTAAAATGATCAGAATCTAAACAATAGGCCTAGGCCTATATATAAAACTGTGCGCAATAATTACAAGTTAAATATAATATGTACAAAGTAGTTAGACCATCGACACAAAACTTTCAGAGGTCTCCTTCCTCTCTGCTCGCTTCGCCCACCAACCCCTTAGCTAAGCAAATGCAAACGGATTATTGGATACGCTTATATTTTCACGAAAAACACGACCTGGAACCGGGCTATGCACAGTAAGGCCAGAATTTTGCGTGGAGTTTAAAAAAAATAATATACAAATACATTTCTGACGGCATATTTTTATTCTATATAGGCGCTTTAAAATTAATCTATATCGGCTACAACGTTTTTTAAATATATTTCTTCAATATATATTACATTGAAAATTGCGTGTGTTTGTGGAATTGGTTGCTTTGGCTTTTAAGTAGGCCTATATTTCTCAGTAAAAATCCTATTTTCTGGAACTGCGTGAATAGTTCGCGTGTACCTCGGTGTACGTCTATCGATTGGACTTTTCTTTGAATTGTGAGTTCGCTTAAACTCTATATTCCCTCTAGTTCTGTGTATACCGTTTACAATAAACATAAATAACATAAACATGCATATCATAATCGATGTCATTGGATAAAGAGAAAATTTATGTTTTATCACCCAAACGTCCTATCAAATTAAGATGAAACTTTGCTGGTGTGGGGCAAGGAATAGGCTTATTCTATTATGCAAGTTTGTATCATTATTGCGGTTTATCAAAAATAAGGTTGTGTGTAGGCCTATAAAACATGTTTTTATTTCTTAGTCATACGTTAAACAAATAATCGCTAACGCAATAAGTTGACAAAATATTGGTTTAATGAAATATTAAACGTTAATGAGTATAAGACGTTAAATTGTAACAGCTCTTAAAGAGTTGAAAATTAATCTACAATAAGCGTTTTTATCTTGAAATATTAAATTGATGGATTGTTTCCTTAACAATTAGTAAATAATGTATCTAAACAGATTCTTCATTTAATTCGAGTACTGTGTCTAAACTACCTTTAATAATTCGATCACCCAGCTGAACCGCTGATGTGAGTTGAGAGCTAGAATTTAGGAAATTAGTCTACTCACGATAGCTTCCTGCTTGTATGAAAGATATTACTAGAATTTGTTGTGACCTCAGCCTCCAACCCTGGTTGACGCGCTGCTTTACGAGTTTGCACCTCGACCTTGCGGCCTTGGATTAAGGACTGCTTCGCTTCGCTCTCAACGGACAAGCGACGGCCGGATACTTTAACGGTATTTTCCGTTTTGATCGATTTTGGGCGAACCAGACGGGCTATAAGGTCGTGTAAAATACAAAATGTGCAGAATATATATTTTGTAGAGTACCGGTATCCTTTTTTTTAATATAAAAACCTCATAATGTTTTATTCTAGTATGCAAAATCTAAAAAAAATTCCTTCCTCTAAAAAAATGTGCTTTCTGTTGATGATTTTTTTTTTTTTTTGCTAACGAACTCTTTTGAGCGAGAGTGGGAACACATAAATATAGATATAAAAATAAAAATTTTTAATGACACCCGAAAACGTCTTCTGGGAACCGTAATCGGTGTGCGTTGATCACTCCAGACTTTAGGGCTCACCATAAGTCAGTCCATAAGCACACGGGTCGTTGTGCTGTCGTCAAGGAAGCGTTATTTGAACGTCTGGTCGTTTTTGCCTAGGTAAATCATTGGGGGATAGCTAACGGGGCGTCAAGCAATCGTCAAGAGTGAGAAGCGTAGTCGTTTCGTTGTAGGTGCGTTTCAAGCGTTATGCACTGCAGCCCTCAAGCTTAACGATTACGCACGTGGGTGGTTGCAAACATTCAATTCGAAGGGGAGGTTGAAAAATAAAGGGAATTTATGATTAACCTAGTTATACGAGAAAAAATGCTGTAGAGAAAGTGTAGGTGGAAATTGGCAAAAGATAATTTATGTATTTTTAAAATTCAGTTATAGGTATTATATACATATATATCATATGATTATAAAAATGTAGGCCTATTTGTTAAAATTTTGTATTATATACGTTATTATATATTTAAAGAAAGATACAAATATTTTCTTTTAATCTATTTTTATTTAATATTAATAGATCAAACGATTTAGAAGTTATTATATTATGGTAAAGAAATTAATAATTAAATATGTTTATATAAAATTGTATAAAGAAATATATTGATAGTAAAAGGTTGTATTTATATACACTTTCTAACCTCAAAGCAAATCTTATAACGTGTTATAACATATATTAGTTCTATAACTCATATTTAAAACATCAAGTTCACAAGAAATTATAATGATTGATGTTGTAAACATAAACCTGAAAGTTGGAATACTGTCTATTCTTTGACGATAGCTTGACGACCCGTGTGCGTAGAACAAGGGAAACTACAATCGTTATTTTCCACGCTTGAACATTGTCAAACGCCTCTCGCACGCGTAGCGTAAGCAGCGACCCGTGTGCGGACTGCCTAAGATCCACTGCAATTAGCTTACATTTTCTATGGATATTCGCTGATAATGTGAACCGTGCCAACTTTAAGATATCGGATTAATTTAGAATATTTTCGAAGAAGTAATAAATCTTATCTATGATTACGAGAATCGTAAATTAGCAGACGATCGTTAGGTTTTAATTTGATTACGGACTGTGCTTTAGTAAATATTTAATTTTCACAATTTGTTGTCATCCTGAAATCTATCAGGAGTTTCCTGTTTTAAACAGGTGTTATCCAATAAATAAACATAACGTAACAGGCGTATCTGTACGCTAAGTGTAGGCACCTTGTAGAGGTTAGGTGTACCGGTGTTCGTAATATAGCCTACCTAGCCGAATTGATTAACATCGGAAGTTGGCAATCAAAGGTTGCGCATTCGGTCGTGATTCTCACTTCAGCAAATATCTGCGAGCGTTATTTGTAAACAATGTGGCCTGTAGAGTAGTGTCAGGAACATAGACCGAGATTTTAATTTATATTACAACATCCTGTGTTGACAGAAATCACGGTTTTCCGACAACAGGATCGTTTTAATAATTCCCTCAACGTTTCGGGCTGCAGCATGAAATATGTGAGTGTATTTTTAACTTTAAAATACACCCGTGTTGCGTTTAGTTTTTGAGGTTATGTCAGCACACAAGTCAGTTCTAATATGCGCAGTATTCAACTGTTTAATAGATTGAGCACTATGAATCTGTGGTTGTTTCTGTTTGCTGAAGTTGCTTTCTTGAATATATTTAGAGTTCTTAGACAATATTACCATTGACTGTTTCTAATTCAATCATCACTTAGTAATGTTTATTTCATTTATTTAAATTGTGTACTTTTTATATGCCAGTGGTCGCGCGATCAACTAGTTACCACATGAGTGGTACCCCAACTAGATTATTGAGCGGTATCTCAGTCAAATAATTAGTATTTTATTCCTTATAAACAATAGGTTTAGGTCGTGATTGGTTAAAAAAAGACTAAGTAATAGTTTATCATATTTAATGAACAAAAACAATTAGGCCTACAATTTAGAAATTAATTCATATATAGGCCTAAATAAATGTATTTATATGAAAGTAAAGTAACTATAACTAACATGTCTTGTGAAAAATAGTGCCTTGTTTTTTATGATCTAGTGAAACATAAAAACCTGAATTAGTCCAACATATTATGTATTAACTAATAATGTAACTGTGCAAAACCCCAAAACTGCAATTTAATATGTTTTGAAATTACATAAAGTGTAATTTGTCTTTATTGTACGTGCTCGTAACACTACTGAGACACACGTTCTCTTATGCGGTCCGGGACATTCAGTTCTGACATTGTTGCAAGATCTTCTAGTTTGTTTTATCCCTAGCTCTTCCACACTCGTCACATTAACCGACTGCAGTTCTTCTCTGTGGTGGCGCTTGTTGCTAAATATTCAAAAGAAGTCTACCTTTTCTTTGCATTTCTTTATGAACAGTCTTGATGTTTACTCAGCGTTGAATTGCAGGTTTTTATTAATTCAAAATTTGGCTCTATTTAGGGGTCTCTATGAAAAGTTGGTATTATATTAAGCTGACTATATCATTTGTACTTCATTGAACTTTCTGACAGTAAAGTTTCGAATTATTAAAAAATCTAACTCATTCAGATTATAATTTCGAGTTTATTCAAAAAGTAAGACCTCATCAGGTGCCATAGGTGAGCAGATCTTATACTTAGTGCAGCCCAGAGGATTAACGTGTCCATAATCCAGAACACACATAATACTATAAATTAATATTGTTTACATAATTTATTTAAAAAAATTATTTTAAAACAAATTTGCTAAAGATTCTCTTGCGTTGGAACTTTTATTGCAAAATGACGACGTTAGAACACTGTGACAGGTGAGGTTAGTTTTCGAAATTGCATTGCGTTTGTTCTGTTATAAAACTGAAACTAAGAAAATATGCTTTATGGTAAGCAAGGTTATGAATTTTTTAAGTATATTTTATAAGTAAACCTAATCTCCTTTATTTTCACATTAAATGTACGATATCGAACGTTTTTGGAAAACTCTTGAATTTAGAATAAATATAAATAATTCGAGTTGAGCGAATTTCCAAAATTAAATTTATATGTTTTAGGGTTTCAACCAACTATTTGGGAAATTTATTCTGCTCACGAAGGTTGTTTGCAGCTCAGTCTCCATCCCCGGCTCGTGTTTGCGAGTTTGCACTTCGTCCTTGAGGCCTCGCCTTCGCTTCGCTCGCAGCGTACAAACTTGGCCGTTGGGCCTCGGATCGGAAGATGCCCCACGTGGATTTGAGCCGAGTAAATTTATTGTATTTTACGTTTTGATCGATTTTGGGGGAACCAAGCGAGCTATGAGGTCGTGTTAAAAAGACAAAATGTGCAGAATAATATCCTACATTTATTTTGTTACTTCAGGTTATTGTATTATTTGGCTAACGAACTCGTCCGAGTGACGTAGACAACCAAGATGTGTACCAAATTTGGACCAAATCGGACTTAAAATGCGGCCGCTAGAGTGCGAAAACATATGTACATAATATATATATATATATATTTATAGTTTTTAATTACACCATAAAACGTGTTCTGGGGACCATGATCGGTGCTCATTTACTACTCCCGACCTTAGGTCTCACCATAAGGGTCAGTGCAATAGCTCATCTTTCCAATGGATATTTGTCTGCTTTTTCAGAAATTGAAACCTAATTTGTTGTAAACAAAATTTAAAACTCGTGAATATCGATTTTACTTTACAATTTTGTAAACACTTGAAATTTAATTGTTTGTCTGTTTACGTTGAAACACATCCGAATTCTGAATGCAGTGAATCAGAGAGTGTAGTGTAGTAATTAATCTTACTTTGAGCTGTTAACGATTTGTTGTAGGCTATCTGTTGGTAGACTACACATACGAATAGGTTTATGCAATATTCGAAGTACAGGTACTTGAGTTTGTAAATTGATAACGATAAAAACATTAATTACCTTATCACAGGAAGAACAAATTTCGTTATCGGCCTAATCACGTGCAACAGGCTCGGAATTGTTTTACAGTGTTATATAATTTTATTATTACGAGTATAAAAATTGTTTCGCTCTGTTTTCATTTAATCCAATCCCGTATCAATTAAGAAACATATCAATGAGAGTTTAGTTTACGTTTGTGTAATAAAGGTCTTTAGTTAATTAGTCATGTAGAAAAGAAATAAATAATTTATGAAACATTAAAATCTGTAAATGGTCATAATAATTACAGGAATTTAGAATGAACGGTTCGCCTGGACTTTTTGTCCTACAGTACTTTATAATTAAACTGCAGCACTTTTTACTCTTGAGTTCCCTGACAGAATTGAAAATGAACAAAACTATAAGTCTTTAAAAAGCATCCTTAAGCATCTTAAAGCATCCTTAGGAATTACTAATGTATTGTGCAGATCTTGGAGGTATGTGTGCGCCAATTCTTAAACTTGGTTAAGTAGAGATGATGTCTTTAGCAGGCTGTAATTTTACTTCTGAATGAAGACAGTCTCTAATGTTTATAAATTACGAATTTTATGTATTATTTGTACATTTTTAGTATTTATATTGTTCATTCGTTTAAAAATTTTATATACTCTGTTCATTTTTAGTTTTTTTGTAGGTTATTATTGTCATCCAGAGTTTTTGTTTTATTGCATTGTGTGACTCCATTGTTGTTTTTACTTTTAAAATTACTTAAACTTATTATGTAAGACATAATTGCTATTTTATTGATTGTTTGTACGTATTGCTATGGGTGTGTGTTTGTTTTAAATATTTAAACGTATCTTTAAGCAAAACGTATCTTGTAATATATGTAAATGAAGATGTTTTAAATGTCTTAAGGGATTGCTTCTTCATATCGAGTTCAACAGCTCTACCTTTTCAACATTTTCAAGTCTTGTCGCCGAAGTAAAAACAAATTTGAGGACTCAAAGTGTGACTATTTTATTTTTCGTGTTGAACTTGCTGATTTTGCACCTTAAACTATTTTAGTTTTTAAACTTCGTTTATTAGACGAATTAAATTTATTTAAGTAGGCATATACATTGGTATCTATTTTGAAAACTGAAGTAGGCCTGAGTTGCTATTTTAAAGTTCACTGGAGTGTAGAATTTCTCAGAAACGGATGAAGAAACTGAAATGTGACATAGTTTTATTAAAAGCTAGTTGATACCCAAATATTCTATTTATCAAAACTCAAACTACAAAATAGTTTACTATTCATTTTGAGAATGTCTGATTTTTACTTCAACAAAATATAAACATTTTGTGGTAGCCTGATGCCGTGTGGTAATAGTTTGAAAGATATCGTCAATAAAAGATAGCAACACAGTTTTTATAATATTTTACTTTCTCACTATATTATAGTATAGAGAAAGTATAGTGATCGCAAAAAAAATCGATGTTGAGATTTTTGTGGAAATATCCGTATTGGGACCCCCTGAGTCCAAAAAAGTGGTTTTTACAAAATGTCTGTATGTATACAAAGCTAGCGCGAAAACTATTCGATCGATTTCAAACAAATTTGCACCAGACATATTAAGTAGGCCTATGAAAAACAGATTTGAAAAATTTTGAAAAACAACCCCCATTTGGGCAGAAAACCCCCAAAAAATCAGTTATTACTTTTTTATAAAAAAACGGCTCTAACGATTTTGATAAAATTTGGCTTATTTGTAGCATTTAATGTAGGCTACCCTTCCATATGCAAAAAACCGCATCTTTCTAAAAATTCTCGTTTAGCTAATAATAATAATATCTGATTTTTTGGCCATAAAGGGGGTTGTTTTTCAAAAAATTTTCAAAACCTTTTTTCGTGCAACTTTATAGGCCTAATTGACGTGTTTGGTGCAATTTTGTTCGAAATCGATCAAATAGTTTTATCTCTAGCTAATAATAATAATATGTATGATTTAATAATACCTCTACTTTAATATGACCTCTACTACCCCTCCTACAGTTATGAAGTCATAGTGAATCTGTTTAATAATTTAAGGGTCGGCTCTAGTAAAACAGAAAGCAACCTTCGACTCCCTATAGCGGCGGTAGGTTACGCGGACATTGCTCATCCTAAATCCATTTAAAACCCGCAATTATTCAAATAGCGTTTTTAAAAAAATACCAAACTCTTGGGGACAAAATTCTTCATCCGAATGGCTTGGTAATTTTTCGCTATAATTAATAGTTACAACGTAAAACATATTTAAAATCACCCTATAGCGGCGGTAGGTTTACACGGACATTGCTCAGCCTAAATCCATTTAAAACCCGCAATTTTTCAAATAGCGTTTTTAAAAAAATACCCAAATCTTGGGGACGAAATTCTTTAGGCGAATGGCTTGGTAGTTTTTCGCTATAATTAATAGTGACAACATAAAAAAATAATAAAAATCAATTTTTTAAATTGTAAATAAATATTAAACAAAATATTTTTCTTAATTTTTAAAAAGCCATTTGCATGCATATTGACCATAACTTTAAAATGACATATCGTTTATAATTTTCCGATCAAAAATAAAGGAAATATTTGGATTTTAATTTAACATTGGTCTTATGGAGTGTCAGCCAACATGGCCGACAGCTAGAGCCGACCCTTAAGTATGTTTGTGAGAAAGTATTTGCTGGTTTCAGGTACCGTTTATTTAAATATAGTTTTCAATTTATTCTTGAAAACGTTGAAAGTATTTGTAGAGGTTTCATATACTTTGCTCTTAACATAATAACTATCACGCATCACAACTTGGGAATAAATCCCAACTGTGGTTATTGCCATTGGTTAGCTCCATATATTGAGTAGGCCGATATTGAATTGTGGTTGCGATGTTATTTTTTAATTTCCACAGCCATGATGAGCTATTGCAGTGAAACCTAAGGTCAGAAGTGACCAATGAGCACTGATCACGGTCCCCCGAATATGTTTTTGGGTGTCGTTAAACATTGAACATGTAGCCTATACAAATTTAATATGCTCACACTAACGGACCCACTTTACTTCCGATTTGGTCCAAATTCAGTACCCACGTTAGTTATCTACGTCGCTTGACTGGTAGTAAACATTTATGAGAGTTTTCGTACTAGAATGAAAAGTTTTTTTTAGTTTTACCTAAACAAAATGTATATAGGAGTTTATTCTGCTCATTTTTACACGACCTCATATCCCGCCTGGTCGCCCCATAAAACGTAAAATAGGCTACCATAAAAGTACCCTTTCAAATCCACGTGGGAACTTTACTGTGGGAGCAGCTTCGGCCGTAGTGCAAACTCGTAAAACAAAGCAGTCCATAATCCGAGGAGGCAAGCTGCTAGCAATCGAAGCAGCGCGTGATCCGCGGCTGGAGGTTGAGGTGCAAACAAAGAGACCAGCTATTCAGCTTAATCGAGTAATTAATTCGCTCAACTCATCTCAGCGGTTTAGCTGCGTGTTCGAATTATTAATTTAGGTCAAACATTGGGATGTCGGACAGTTCGGCAACAATGGCAAGCGAGTTAAACTCTCAAATCCCACCTTATTATTTGTTTATACTTAATTACAATTCTCAGGTGATAATTCTCAGGCGACAGTCTTCAACATTCTTTCTTATCTTGCAACTATGCCGAACTGCAAATTATAGATATTATAAAACAAATATTTCATTTCCGAACTTATTATTACTGAGTCTAACTAAGATTATAGTTACAGAAGATTTTCTGGGAACTGGATTTATTTCATGTTATTGGTCGCAAAATACAATCTCATAAATAACGTAAAACTTACCAACTAGCATAGATCATGAATACTAAATAGATCTTGCATCCATACGGGGGTTGTGTGCCGGAAAAAAGGTGTTCGCGAAAATAGTACATGATCGCGCCGCGAGGTAGCGCTAGGGAGAAAGCATTGTAAGCATTGATGTTTCCAACCAGCTTCCTTCGTTTCCCCAATAGATAGCGCCAAAAAAGTCGAATTTTCAGTGGAACAAAATATTGCATTGGATCGGAGTTCCATTAGGTTATCCAAATACAATGCAACTAGTCACTGGCGAGTCAAAAATGTATTTAGGCTTAAATAAAACTGCGTTAGATGTAATGTGTAATTAATTAGTATATAACTAAAACGCTTAAACATATAGGTGACGACAGGCGATGATAACCACCTAGGTTTTTTGCCTTTAAAAACAAAAAAAAAAAAAAAAAAACATAGGTGACGTACAATATGAACTTTTAAAGTTGAGGAAATGTTCCGTTTTTAAACGACTTACTCTAATTGTGGAATAGAAAGGCTGCCTGAAATAAATATTCTAAAGGTCTGGGCTTAATCCGAGTACTTACACGTGGTAACTATTAAGGTTTAGGGTTAGGCCTGAAGTACACAATAGCATTGCGCTCGCGGGGAGGGCAACGAACTGTGATTTTGTATACAATAGTGTTTTGGTCCAAAGTCTACGTATACATTGTCTTTGATAGTCTAATCTTGTAATTTACAATAGGAAATGTACATATTAAAAACAATTGTTTCTTTTGGAAACCCACAAGAATTAGTTGTGAAATACTTAACGGTACTATTGAATTGCACTAATGTGTTTAGCTTGTATTTACATCTGAATACTATTCATTATTATAAAGAGGACAAGTGTGTTATTTCGCAGTGGGGATGGTTGGGGCACTTTTGAAATTTATAAATTTTCACATTTTTTCTATAGCTTGAATTTAAAAAAAAAATACTACATATTATTTATTGTTATTTTAGCTGCAAAGTTTATGATTATTAACCTTCCAAACCATTTAGTTTATGAAATATGTCATTTTTACAAGATCTCTGCAAGGTGTCCCAATCCTCCTTTAGAGAGGGAGGTTGGGACTTGTGTGTGGGAGGTTTGGGACATCAATAAATAATACACAATTCATAATAGACCTACTTGATTAAAGAATACATATTTAGACCTAAGTAAATTAAATCTTGAGGTACTTTTAATTACAATGGAACGTTTTCTGGGTCAAATCCTATACTCTAATACGAGCAATGTCTGTTTGTTTGTTTGTGTGTTTGTACGAGCAATCTCGAGATCCAGCGGAAGGATTTTGCTGAAACTTTGGGATTAGAGGCTTTTGGGACTAAAAAATCGATTGGTGAAAACCATTACCTCAGGAAAACTCGTATTTTTCTGAAAAACTCATTTGAAAATTGAAAATTTTTAACATTGGGGTTATGTAATTTAAAATCAATAGGATACATATGACAAACATCAGCTGTTTCCTATAATATTTCCATCAGCTGTCTCCTATAAATTTTTTTTTTTTTTTTCTTAAAGGTTAGAATTGTTTTAAGCATGAAATCAGCTGACCCGTGCTAATATTTCGCGAGTTATGAGTAGGCCTACAAAACAGTACTTACCTGATTTGTATTTACATACATTTTCCTATAAAAAAAAACACAATTAACAAAAATACCGAGTAATGCTCGGTCGCCCAGGTACTAATACATTATCTAAGTTAACGTGTAGACGAAATTAAAATAATGTGTCCAAATCCTTAAATTGAATAAGAAATCGTTTCTTAAAAAGAAAAATCACACCTTAAAACCTAATAAGAACTTTAAAAACTATCAACAAATTTATTTTTGGTATTTTTTAAAATTTCAGTTAATTTTCAAATACATTTACTACACTGTCCCAAACATCCCTACATATACTGTATCAAACATCCCTTTAGTGAGTTTATTACTATAAAACCTACCAGTTTCATAATCGCAAAAGAATACTGTAGTCTCTATACATCAAAAGAAAGCTAAAACAATGGAGTTTAAGATACAGTTATTAAACTTACCATTAGTTTTTTATTCAGAATGGTAAAATTCTTACTGCACTTTGTGAAAAATCTAGGCTTTTCTGATGAAAATATCCTTTTTCTTCTTAAAAAATCAACAGCTCAATCAAACAGTCTGTTCCTTTACCCACAAAAAGAAAAACCCTCCAAAACAATTCTGGAGGGATACTGGCTCGGTGCAGCCAATAATTAAGCAAACAATTATGGTGTCCCAACCATCCCCACTCTCCCTACTTCAGAAACTGCTGATCCGATTTTATAGAATGCTTTCATTGGTGGAACACGTTTATTGTCCGTAGAAATATAGGTTGCATTACATTTCTTTTAAAAATTTTATTTGTTCGTTCATTATATGTATTATATGACCACGTCAATCCAGTTGCAACACAATCTTAAACATTAACACATTATTGCAAATATACTAAGATACTGAGAGAACCGCTAACCAACAGACATTCAAAATGTTTGTAATTTCATCTAAATTACAAATAGGCCTACCTTTTTTTTAGGTTTGTCTTAGTTTTTGTTGAACTGTACTACATTCATGGATTTTATTTACAGTCTACAACAAAGTAAAACACATTAGCACGCGGCTGAACCGCTAACGTGAGTTGAGCGAATTTCCAAAATGGCTTTCAACCAACAATTTTGAATTTGGCCTACAACGAAGGCGCCGAATAGCTGTCTGCAGAGGTACGAATTTGTTTGCACCTGAGTCTCCTACCCCGGCTTTGCGCTGCAACGTTCCGCTTTGCGAGTTAGCACCTCGACTCCCGAATTAAGAGCTGCTTCGCTTCGCTCTCAGAGTGCAAGCGTCGGTCTCGCATCGGAAGCTGCCCCCCACGTGGATTTAAAAAGGATATTTTTATGGTATTTTAATCGAATTTAGGGGAATCAGACGGGCTATATAGTCGTGTAAAAAACAAAATGTGCAGAATAATCTCATATTTTTATAGTTTTAGATAAAACCTAAAAAGGTTTCATTCTAGTGCGAACAAACTCAAAAATCGTTACTTCCAGTCAAAAACGTGCTTCCGGTCGTTTCGCTAACGAACTCGTGCGAACGGCTTAGACAGCCAACGTGTGTACCAAATCGGACGTAAAATACGGCCGTTAGAGTGCGAACACATAAATACATATATATAATTTTTAATGACACCGCAAAAGTGTTCTGGGAATCATGACCAGTGCTCATTGACCACTCTCCGACCTCAGGTCTCACCATCTTTCCTATGGAATTTCGCAAATAAGTCACACAGTCCTTAGTAAGAACTGAATTTTGTGCATGAAAGGATTATACAGTTGTCATATTCTTATAAGGGAAAAAAAATGATTGAGTAACATAACACTTAAATAAACATCACACCTCAAAAAACATTTGGCCGAATTGGATAAAGAATGGAGCGATTTCAATTTTTTTTTTTAGAAAGATGGATCCAGACCGAAACAAGTAGCACAACACGAGGATTCAAAAGTAATAATTTTAAATAATAACCCCTACTTTAATTAGCAGTTCTCGGGATAGCTAATTTGAGTGGTTCTATCTATACTAATATTATAAAGAGGTAAAGTTTTTTTTTTTTGTATGTTTGTTTGTATGTAGGGGGTAATCTCTGGCACTACTGAACCGATTGAAAAAATAGTTTTACTAATGCTACACTATCCCTGAGTAACATAGGCTATAATTCATTTCGATAAAAACCTTTTTTTATTTCAATATTTGTAAATTTAGACAAAATTCTTAGGTTAGGCCTAGAATGATAAACCAACACATGTATTTACATTTATTACCATAGCAACCAATTGTATAAAATAACAGATAATATAGCTGTTTGCTCCAATATTTCCATTAACAGCTGATTTCAAAATTTGAAGCAATTATTTTTGTATTTCTAGCTTTTAGGTTAGGGTTTTTAAGTGTACACCTGAGCCTTGCTGGTTCTTTTAACCATTATTATAACTGTTGTTATCAAATATAAGAAATAATTTGATTTGAACATTTATCATTATTTACCTTCTTAGATTTGAGGTTATTATTAATCCTACACCTTTATTATAAATTAACCATATCATATGTTTTTAGAAGGTTCCATTGGGGGTTGGCGTGCGGAGCACGCAGGGGTCTCCCCTGGTAATTAATAAAATGACTGAAGTTTTTTGAATACATAGAATCCCTTAAAACATCCTCAAAAAATATTTAACTGTAGGCCTAGGAATTACATTATTTATGCTAAGCTTATGCTTTAAATATAACTTTAACATATACTGAGTTTTACGGTTAAAGGATGTTTAGATAAGGTGTACTTTGTTCTTTATAGGTTTCTTTTACCGAGATCAATTGATTTTGTCTGTAAATAATGTTTCATGATTCTACTAAAAACTACTCTCGCTTCAACGGAAACATTGGTTGCAGCAGGTGCTGTACATTAACAGTATCTTTTATTCGAGGGGTTTCCTCTCTGATCATTTTAAAGTGTCTGGATAATCGATTACTGAACCAGAAGTAATAGATGGCCTTCTATAGAAATATTTTCACAATAAAAGAATCCCGAAACCCCAACCTCTTCTTACTGTGGATCTTTTCAGTCTACCTAGTATGTGAAGATTTAAAATATTGACTGTTTATTTGCTACTAGCTCCCCGATCCGGCTTTGCTCGAATAGACAAATCAAAGTTAAATGTGTATTAACAAAAAAAAAATATATATATATATATATCAATAAATATATTAGGGGGCCTATATTATGTATTTCTTATGGGGATTTTTAGCAACTTTGACCCCCAAACCCTCCTAAAATTTCAAATTTTTTGAAAACCTTTCTTAGCGAGCACCTAGGGCCCTAGAGGAAGCTACATACCAAATTTCATTCTAATCCGTTTGGTGGGATTTTTAGTAACTTTGAACCCCCAAAACCCCCTAAGATTTCGAATTTTTTGAAGACCTTTCTTAGTGAGCACCTATGGCCCTAGAGGAAGAGCTACATACCAAATTTCGTTACAATCCGTTCGGTAGTTTTTGAGAAATCGTGATGAGTGAGTGAGTGAGTGGTATTCGGCTTTTATATGTAAAAGCTAGAACTCTTATTCCGTTCCAAGTTGCTGAACATTGTAACGCCATCGTCATTGTCGAAGTATATTTTACATTACCACTAGATTCGTTCAGTGTATTGTTGCAGTATTAATTTTATACATATATTTCTAAACGTAAAATGACACCTTTGCTCATAAAATGTCATAATAAATCAAGGGTGCAGAATATCCACATTGAAAATTGAGACTGGGTTGGAGAAATTTTGGCATAAGAAAATCCTAAAATATTAATTATTTTTGAGGGAAAATAGATAAGAAATGAACGAAACAAAGGTCAGCCAATCGGTTTGCTTTTGGGTGTTGTCAGCTTTCTGCTGCAAGTCGGGCAGGGTTCCTATTTAATCTCCACCGGACAAAATATCATACGGCCAATCCGTTGATACAATATTTTGTTCCGGTTGATGAATGGCAGTTTCCTGATTCTTGACTGGTTAAACACAGCTGGTGTTCTAATACTTTCTTTGACTATTGTCAAATATTATGGAACCGGTATGCAAATTTTGTTAGCTTCGTTCAAATGATATTATTCAAGCGATAACAACTAAATCACATTAAACCATACTGTTCAAAGGTTCTTGGGCTAGGGAAACCCCTGCGTGCTCCGCATGCCAACCTTGTTGGAACCTTCTATACACATAATCATGTTATGTTTTCTTTATAAATAAAGGTGTAGGATTAATAATAACCCCAAAGCTAAGATGTTAAATAATGTTAAATGTTCAAATCAAATTATTTCGAATTTTATAACAGCAGTTATAATAAAGGTTAAAAACACCAGCAAGGCTCGGGTCTACAATTTAATAAAAACCTAACCTAAAAGTTAAAAATACAAATAATTGCTTCAAAGTTTGAAAACGGCTGTTAATGGAAATATTGGCGCAAACAGTTGTTTTATCTGTTATTTTATTCAGTGGGTTGCTATGGTAATAAATATAAGTACTTGTGTTGGTTCATCAGTCTAGGCCTAACCTAAGATTTTTCCGGCTAAATTTACAAATATTGAAATATAAAATGTTTTTATCGAAATGAATTTTGGGTATGGAAAACACTATATCCTTAAAAATATTTAAATTTTAAAAATTTATATTAATACAACAAATTTGAAAAATATATTTTTTTAATATAACCTTATAACTTTTTTCCTAGAAATGTTTTCCCATACCTAAAAAGTGTCTTTATAGTATAGGCTACAACACGGTAAAAACATTATTCAAATTGGACAAAAACAAAAAGTAATTAAAAAAACCTCAAAAACTATTTAAAAAAATCGAATTTTTAGTTTAGAAGTACATAAAAGTGCGGGTAAATCCCCCCCCCCCCATCTTTCTTTTCAGTTGTACTAAACTGTATAAAAATGAATTCAAAAGTTAAATCCTAAAAATACCAAAAGAAGTATGTTTTAGTGGCGGATCGCCTTAATTTAAGATTTCAGTTTTTACGTCTAAGTAGCTAAGCTATGTCGGTTCCATGGCCACACCACACTCATAGGTGATCCGGTTTCAGCCACTGCAGTTATGCGGTTGCGCAGTTGGTTTCTTGTAGTTATTCTATATCTTACACACATATATAATATATAGATCTTATTACTTGCTGTTATGAAATTGATTTGAAATGTAGTCCTACCTATGTGCTATTGATTTTGAAATGTATAGGCCTACTACTATCGAATGTATGTGGGTAAAAATAATGTTTAATGAAAACGCAATACAGAAAATGTAGGTACTGCACGTATTAGAAAATAATATTTGTACAACTTGAGTAAATATTGAGTTGTTAATTTCCACCTTATTAAAAATTTAAAACTCTTCAAGTTTAAGTACAGCGCATATTACCAAATACAATATCTGATGGTTTGTAAATTGTTTTTATGTTCATCCGCAATTTTTCTTTTCTTGCACAGAAATTTTTACTAACCTGTAAATTCTTACTTTTGAATATTGTTTGTGTAACAATTGCTTTTTTCCCCTTTATTAAGGTAAACCTGTTAATAATTAATGTAGACTATTTCAGTAGCAGAATATCAGAAGCTCGATAGTCCCGTGTGCGAAAACTTATAATATACGGAATGACTACTTATTTAACTTAAAAACCTCTTATCCAATTATCTGTCCAAACTTTAGTAATGTGTTCAGCGTTGTTTTCAGAGTACTTGGACTTTTGAATTTGATATATATACGCAAGAGGGCCACGCCTCCTGCTCGCTTCGCTCGCCAGCCCCCGCGGTAATTCGCTTCGAAGCAAATGCAAACCGGTTATTTTATATAATATTAAATTCTAATATGTATTATTTTTTTTTAATCTGGATATAACATAGTGGTTTCATATTTTTAAATTCCTTCATTTATTAAGGGTTTATTCTCTAGCTTTAAGAAATGTATATAACAATCAACATTTTTTATAGGGGTTTTTACTAAATTTTCACCCCTTAGCAGGACGCGAAAATTGTCAATCACGATACTTTTTTATGTATGTTGTAAGAAATAAATGTACAAATTTTTGGCTCACTAACTATAAGGAACATTTAACAACGATTTTTTATTGTTTTTAAGGGTTGTTATCACATTTTCACCCCTTAGCAGCACGTGACAAAATGCAATTCTGGTTTACCATTTCTATTTAACTTATAATAGAATAATTTAATTATTTAAATAATAATAGTTAATAAAAAAAAATTATAATAATAATTACTATTATTATTTGTTTTTAAATAAATGTAAAAATTTCATGATCTCCAGCTTTAAGGAAAGTGTAACAATTAATATATTTTGTTTTAGGGGTTGATACTACATTTTCATCCCTTAGCAATTCGCGAAAAAATGCAAATCGGGTTTACTTTTTCTATGTACCTTGTAAGAAATAAATGTACAACATTTCAGCTAGCTCTAGCTTTAAGGAAAGTATATCAATTAATAATTATTGTTTTAGGGGTTGTTTCAACCCTTAAATCAAAATTAATTCTATCCTATCTTAATCAGGGATAGTGTAGCTTTTTATTAGTAAAACTATTTTTTCAATCGGTTCAGTAGTCCAAATATTACCTTCTACATACTAACAAACAAACAAATTTTACCTCTTTATAATATGATTATAGATATAAATACATGGTTATGATTATGTGAAAAATATAGAAATTGGAAACTAAAAGATGAAATTTTATTAACAATAGGGGTTTGTTATAAGAATTCCGAATCACTCGGACCCAAAACAGTAGACCTAGCTGTGTAGTTTTGGTTTTCTGGAAGAGCGTAAGGATGGTATCTTGTTTTTAATACAAATCAAGACGGGTAAAACAATGTATCATAGATGTATCGACGGTGTAGAGATGTGGACTATCAATGGCAACCGTAAACGTCAGACGGCTTCTTCGTCCGTCTGATTAAGTGTATCAGAGCACATAACACGAAGCCGTTTCCAGTTTCCTTAACAGTTTCCAGACAGACTTTAACGCTCGGTCAAGTCAAGAGTTTTACAATTATTGTGTACTTCTACGAAGCGATTCCGGTATTTGCCTGTTTTTGTGCGCACACAAGCCACGCAGAGCGTTCGCTCGCGGCATACAAAACCAGTTCAAATCTCGTCGTCGTATCTGGCCTGGTTGACTTGTCCGGGTCGCTCTGGATAGATGTCAACAGCCTGGCGGAGTTTAGCTCCGACTGCTGGGCATTTCTTAATTGATGCCTTGATACAAAAACTTGGAAAGCGTAAAACGAATTTTTATTTTTGTGTTGTTCACAAAAAAATGTCAATATGTCGGGAATGTAGTCATTAATTTCTACGGATATTTCTTCTTCAAAATTACTAGGGCCTAAAATATAATTTTAGAATATAATATAATTTACAAAAGCAAAATTAATTTTAAGAGATTAAAGTTGTAAAAAAGGAAAACATGTTTTGTTGAATTATTAATACTATTATTACTGTACCACAGTTGTATGTGAAAAACGCTGTGATCTGCCCTATTTAATAAAGAGTTAATAAAGATTGATTGATTTAGGTAACACAATGTAAATATAACTATGTTGTAAAGGAATTATTTTTATTATTAGCTCTATTATTTGTTTTTGTAATTCATAGAAATCTTATTAAATGAGCAACATACCACAATTAAAACATGAGAAAGCGCAATGTCCATTTCATAAGTATTTCCAAGTAAATTATTTTAACACAACTTAACAAAATGAGGAAGCACAATGTCCATTTCAGAGGTATTACCAAGGAAACCATTTTGACACAACTTAACAAAATGAGGAAGCACAATATCCATTTAAGAGGTAGCCTACTACCAAGTACACTATTAAACACAAACAAAATGAGGAAGCAGAATGTCCACTTCAGAGGTATTACCAAGGTTACCGGAAAGATGCGCACACGGAAATGTGGGCACAGATCATTAAAGCGGAAATATGCGCACACTAGGGATGATTGCTACTTGATTAGGGGTTGACATGTCTTTGCAAATATTTTGATGCCGGAAATTTGTGAACACTCTAACTTCGCGGGGAATGAACAACTTATTTAGTTAACACTTTCCGTGCGGGACTGAAATCACCTTCTTTACCTGTCTGACGGACAACTTTTTTGTTTTAATTATGAACATATTTTGTTAAACCTAACCTAACCCACGGATGTAGCACATGTACTACATTAACGGAAAGTCATTAAAAATCGATTATTATTGTTAATAAAGCAATAATAAATTATTATTAGCATAAATTTAACAAAATAGGTGCGGTCCGGTACGCGATATTTCATTGGAATACCAGAGCAAAAAGTGCCTTTTCAGTGTTTTCACTTCAAAAATAATTCTACTGATTTTAGGCTAATCTTCTGTGTTTACTAAGAATTTATGTTTTCAGTTTTTTTGTCGTAACTGGGTTATCCATTGATCTATAGAAAAAAAACGTTTTTTCGTAATTAGAAAATACAACTTTTTTGTCTCTGCGTTTTTCGTAAAATTAATGGCTTTCGTGATATTTAAAATCAAACATTTCCGCTGTTTTGAATTGGTTAGTTGGAAAAAGTTAATTCATTTTTACTTTCTCCACCCTATACGTAGTATATGGAGAAAGTATTGTTTTCGTCCAAATTTTTGAATTTGAATTTTTAGTGGAATTATCTGTTTTGGTGCTCCCTGAACCCCCAAAAAATGTTTAGTGGAATTATCTGTGTTGGTGCTCCCTGAACCCAACAAAAGTATTTTTAGTGGAATTATTTGTTTTGGTGCTCCCTGAACCCAAATAAGTGTTTTTTTTTTGGTGATGTCTGTCCGTGTGTCTGTTAGGATATGTACAGAGCTGGAGACCATTCCAACGGTCCGATTTTGATGAAATTTGGTATGTAGGTGTAGTTCGGGAATATCTCCAAGTGTTTTTTCTTTCGTTTTTCAAATTTTTAATTTTTAAGGGGTTTTACCCCCAAAATTGGCAAAAAAAACGAGAAAAATCAATTTTTCAAATTTTTTCAAAAACGGCTTTTACGATTTTGATAAAATTTGGCTTATTTGTAGCCCTTAATGTACCCTACCATATGCAAAAAACAGCATCTTTCTAAAAATTCTCGTTTAGGTAATAATAATAATAACTGATTTTAGGGGGGGTTTGACCAAAAAGGGCGTTGTTTTTCAAACATTTTCAAAACCTTTTTTCGTGCATCTATACAGACCTAATTGACATGTTTGGTGCAATTTTTTTCGAAATCGATCGAATAGTTTAAATAATAATAATTATAATATAATATAATATGGATGTGTGTTACATGCATCTAATATTTTCCTACTTTTGCAATTCTAAATAACCACCTCCCATGCTACTCTTGGGAAGGTATACAGTTTCAACTGAGAGAAAGTATCTGGTACCGTTTATTTCGTTATTATGTGATACAACTCTATGCTAAATTTAAACTTATTATAATAAATCCATTATTGAGATAAAAATTTAAGAGTGAAAAAATAAAATTACGGTTGTGTAAAAATGTAGGGCCTTTTGAACATTTCAATAATGACATCGTGAGTATGGTACAGGAACAATTACTATTACTGGTATTTCTAACGCGATAGTTATGGAATATTTTTTCTAATTTAAAAACATTCAGAAATGTTTTTCTTCGGTAAATACCAATTATTATGTTTAGTTCATAGATCCTGCATATATTCAACTCTATAAATATAAATGTTTCTGGTATTAAGAAGCTTGTCAGAAAACAAGTAAAAGACATACCTTAGTTAATTACTAGAAATGTGCTACACTCTTCATTTTACTTATTGGAGATATAACATGCAAGGAGTTTACTAATAATTTTGTATAGGCCTACTTAATTAAGTAATGAAATTTAATTTTTTAAGGGTGTGATTAATAACAACGAAAGAATATATACAGTTATAATAATATAATAGATTACCTGAAGTCTTTGTGATTTCAATTTTGGTCTGTTACTAGTTTCGAAGTCGCAACTTCATCATCAGAACTTCTCCTTAGTTTTTATTTTTTAATTCCTTCTGCAGGAATCGTCAAATATTAAAACAATAGTCAAAACACACAACACATACACAAACACTAATTAAAACAGTCGTGACTAGCACCGGTGTGCACTCTATAGTATCCGACCAAAATACTAGTCACAGACCAAAATTGAAGTCACAAGACGGACCTTTTAAGGTAATCTATTATATTATAATATTGTGACTTGGTGCCATAAATAATGCATATCAAACAGTTATAATATTTTATGTTCATTTTTACCTACAGAAATTGAACTGTTTTATAAAGCAATACAGGAGGTTCAGCCTACATACATATATACGATTTTATGTGGAAACTAAAGATTTTACCTTTAAATACCAAAACATTTTATAAGTTCTGTAATTAGATTTTATTATTTGTTCTTTCAATTTAATCCAGTAACTTTATCAGTTTCTTTGATTATTATCAATTTTTTATTTTTATATCCGTGATTCTATTTACACTTGTTACATATTTATTCAAAGCGATATGATAGTTTTAATAGTTTACTCAGTGCAAGTTCCGTGTTACTTGGAAATCATGTACAAAAGATAAGAGTAATCTATTTATCAGTCGTTCGATAAGACAGACAACGTCAGATAATGTAAGTCCCCGTCAAGCTATTCAAAATAAAGTCAACGTTTTTACTCGCTCGTCGATAGTTTCTTCGACTTTCGAGAATCGAACGGAAAACAAAATAACAATAATTATAGCCTGTTTTTCACAAAACTAAAAAAAGTTTACGTTAGAACAAATTTCATAATCGATACCTTTTATCTACGAATGTATTTAGCGAATCGAATGTGCACCTCCTTAGAGCTAGGTTTTGGAAATAATAGTCACGCAAGGATTTTAAAATAATGTAATAACTTATATTTAATAAACGGTACCAGATAACTGCCACATACTTTCTCCCAGTTGAAACTTTATACTTTCCCAAGAGTAGCCTAGGAGGTGGTTATTTAGAATTGCAAAAGTAGGAAAATGTTACAATGGAAAATATTAGATGCATGTAACACACATCCCTATTATATTATTATTATTATTTAAACTATTCGATCGATTTCGAGCAAATTTGCACCAAACATGTCAATTAGGCCTGTATAGTTGCACGAAAAAAGGTTTTGAAATTTTTTGAAAAACAACCCCCTTTTTGGCCAAAAACCCCCAAAAATCAGTTATTATTATTACCTAAACGAGAATTTTTAGAAAGATGCTGTTTTTTGCATATGGTAGGGTACATTAAGGGCTACAAATAAGCCAAATTTTATCAAAATCGTTAGAGCCGTTTTTGATAAATTTTGATTTTTCTCTTTTTTTTTTGCTATTTTTGGAGGGTAAAACCCCTTTAAATAAAAAAATTGAAGAATTGAAAAAAGCCTGGAGATATTCCAGAACCACAACTACATACCAAATTTCATCAAAATCGGACTGTTGGTATGGTCTCCAGCTCTGTACACATCCTAATAGGCACACGGACAGACATCACCAAAAACCCCACTTTTTTGGGTTCAGGGAGCACCAAAACAAATAATTCCACTAAAAATATTTTTGGGTTCAGGCAGCACCAACACAGATATAATTCCACTAAACATTTTTTGGGGGTTCAGGGAGCACCAAAACAGATAATTCCACTAAAAATTCAAAATTGAAAATTTGGACGAAAACAATACTTTCTCCATATACTACGTATAAGGTGGAGAAAGTAAAAATTGTAAAAAAGCGTATCGTTATATTTATAATTCTTCTGTGCGTGTGTATGTCACTAAACGGCTGGACCAATTTTGATAAAACAATTTGTGTGTTTGGATGGTTTAGATTCACAATTGGAAGGGGTTGAAATGGGGTGGCTACCCCTATACAATAAATATAAATTAAACTAACTTCCTTCAAGCTATATCTAAAATTAAGTAATACGTAATATTATTTTTAAAGGATATACAAAACTATTTGCAATTATATTACTTAAGTCAACGGGATGAAATGGAATAACTGCCCTTAAAATTAAATAATATCCCACCTACTTTTTCTATATTTTCAAAAACTACTAAACTAATTTTAATAAAATTTCACAATTTACACATATTAGCACCAGGATTCTCTTGGAGAATATCGTCTCTACAAACAAAACGATTTAAATGGGGGTATGCCAACCCCTATCTATTATTATTATTATGCCTTTATTACGGCAAGATTACTACCTTAGAGTCCTCTCTTTCATCCAACCCATTACAAAAACTACAGTCATTTATATAATATTATCAAAAATTACAATATTATACATAATAAATAAAAATGAAGTGTCTGTGTTTCGAAATATTAGCTTTTTCTAAGCTGATATGGTTGTTCATACATTACCAAAACCTAAACACACTTTATACATTGTTTGTCTGCTGTCTTTTTGTTTGTTTGGCCGGGCTAATGTCCGGAATGGCTGAACCGATTTTGACCAAAATTACATTAACATGTAGATGACTTTTCAGATAATATATAAGGTTACTTTTTATTCCGAAAATATTTAAAATTTCTGTGAAAAAATTGAAGACTTATGGACAAAATTAAGGATTTTGTGGATAAATATTGGGGATATTGCGTGTCCATTTCGATCCATGCCTTACATTTTGTACAGTTCACAAATACCCTCACCATCCTACTTACATCCAATTACTTCTGCCCTGATCAATCATTTCCGCAAAATTAACACAATATACAATAATAATGTTTGCATTGGCATCACCAATATCAACCGCTAGGGGCGATCGAAGCTAGCATGGGCAGAGGCTGTATGTTTTCAAATACTTTTCTAAGTCCAAATCTATGCTAATATTATAAAGAAGTTAAGTTTGTTTTTTGTTTGTTTGTATGTAGGGGCTTATCTCTGGCACTACTGAACCGATTGAAAAAATAGTTTTACTAATAAAAAGCTACACTATCCCTGCGTAACATAGGCTATAATTACGTTCGATAAATACCTTTTTTATTTAAATATTTGTAAATTTAGTCGGAAAATATTCTTAGGTTAGGCATAGAATGGTAAACCAACACATGTATTAACATTTATTACCATAGCAACCAATTGAATAAAATAACAGATAATATAGCTGCTGTTTATTCCAATATTTCCATTAACAGCTTATTTCAAAATTTGAAGCAGTTATTTTTGTATTTCTAGCTTTTAGGTTTGGGTTTTAAAGTGTTTTGAGGTTATTAATAATCCTACACCATTATTATAAACTAGGGGAGACCCCTGCCTGCTTCGCACGCCAACCCCCAATGGAACCTTCTAAAAACATACGTTATGTTTTATTTATAATAAAAGTTGTAGTATTAATAATAACCTCAAAACTAAGATGGTAAATAATGTTAAATGGTCAAACCAAATTATTTCTTATATTTTATAACAGCAGTTAATAATAGTAAAAAGAACCAGCAAAGCTCAGGTCTACACTTTAAAACAATAACCTAAAAGCTAGAAATACAAAAATAATAGCTTCAAATTTTGAAATCAGCTGTTAATGGAAATATTGAAGCAAACATCTATATTATCTGTTATTTTATTCAATTGGTTGCTATGGTAATAAATGTAAATACATGTGTTGGTTTATCATTCCAGGCCTAACCTAAGATATTTTCCGACTAAATTTACAAATATTGGAATAAAAAAGGTTTTTATCGAAATGAATTATAGCCTATGTTACTCAGGGATAGTGTAGCTTTTTATTAGTAAAACTGTTTTTTCAATCGGTTTAGTAGTGCCAGAGATTACCCCCTACATACAAACAAACAAACACACAAACAAACAAACAAACTTTACCTCTTTATAATATGAGTATATATATGAGTATAGATAAAACATAACATATGTTTTTAGAAGGTTCCGTTGGGAGTTGGCGTTCGGAGCACCCGTTGAGTAAAATTTAAAGAAGAAATAAATGTTCGTTTAACTTAATAATATAACAGCTGATTTCACCCATCTTTTGTAATACGCAAACAAAACCTAGCGCAGATTATACTTTGGGGTTATGTTTACAACTTCAATCATTAATACAGCCTATAATATTAATAACTTCTGAATCATTTGATATATCAATATGAAATAAAAGTCAATTGAAAGATAATATTTTTATCTTTCTTTAAATATATATAATAATATACATAAACACAAAATCTTAACAAATTTTCCTACAGATTTATAGTCCTTATAATTGTACACATTTACCGAGTTAAAAATCCCCGTCTGTATAGTTAGGTAGGCTTAGATAAAGTGTGTTGTTTAAATAGTATATTGTATAAATGATGTATTTCTGATGTGTATCTAATTAATCCGCACGTGATTTTTCACGGGAATTTACTAGCTATGTACTTAATAACGATGGAATATCTAAATGTTGTAAAAGTAAATTATTTGTGTTCTCCCTAGATTAGAGCCAACACCTCAGTTATAATAATTTAGATTAAATTAAGTTGTAATTTGAAAACCGACCATCAACTTTCCAAGACCTGACGAAACCGGCGAAGGCCAGCGACTAATAGAAATAGTTGTGTTTACATTTGTATTCTTTAATCTCGGATTCCCATCAGACTGCTTGGCTACAGATTCCATGTCCATGGGCGGTTGCTGTTAACGTTTTTTAACCCGGTGTTTAACATGCAGCCCACGTTGCATGCTAGAGGTTGTTTTTACAATTAATTACACAATATGTACAACTTAATTTTATTCACGGCGGATATCTTAAAAAATGCTAATTTTTATTTTGATATTTATAGCATGAGAAGCCTTTGTAAATTATGTATGCAGTTGTTATCGTTAAGGCCTGTTACTTAACCTATACTTTTTATCTTGCAATTTTGCTTTACTCTTTGTAAAAGTTGTTATTTGTGAACTTATGTGGTTAAGTGTAATGTGTCAGTTTAGTATGGTTTGGTCCTCAAAAAGCACTGATATTCCTCAAGTGTCTGCTGCAGTGGATTCAAATATTTTATCAGCGATGGAAGTAATGTGGATCTTACACATATTTAACAATGCCATTTACTAATGCATAGTGGAATTTTATGTATTTTTTTCAAAATCTAATAAAAGTCTTTATTTTTTTATTTGTAGCCGAACTTGTATTTTTTTAAATTTCGTTATTAGGCCTATCAACTCCTATAAAAGCGAGTGTACGTCCACACGTACATACGTGAATAACATATAGTATAACAGTTGATTCCACCCATCATCTGTAGTACTAAAACAAACCCAGTGTAGATTATAGTTTGGGTTTATTTTTACAACTTCAATCGTTACAATTTCTTGTGAAGTTGATTTTTTTTTAATGTGAGTTACAGAACTAATGTATGCTATAATGCGTTATTTATAGGATTTGCTTGAAGGTTATAACCTTGTATCATCAATATCTCCATTTTATACAAATTTAAATAAGAGATACATATTCGTTTAACTTCGGAAACATTCGTACATCTTCGGATAACATTTCAACATATTCGATTATTAATTTCTTCACTATAATATTAATAACTTCTAAATCATTTGATCTATCAATATGAAAGAAAAAGCAATTAAAAGATAACTAGCTGACCCGTGCGAATATTTCGCAAGTTCGGAGTAGGCCTACATTTACCTGATTTAACACGTTGATTTAATTCAGTTAATTAAGTTTATTTATTTACATTGGTTTATAAATAACAGTTTCCCTATACAATCTTACAGTGTAAACAATCTAACAGCTGTCATGCTAGTTAAACAGATGGTTAGTAGATGACGCCTTTCATTAGGAACATACAGAGTATAATATAAAAGTTTTTTAAATCAATTTTTGTTATTAAAACATGAATTTTAAGCTGTTTGTCTATTTTTCCCGTGTAGTGGTTAAGGAAAGCTTTAAAATGATGCCTCATTCATGTAATTTGATGATGTATTAAGGAAGTTATGGCGTACCGACAAAAAATAGTCTTGAGAAATAATATATGCGATATTTTAATCTTTCTCTAAATATATAATAACTTATAAAATAACTTATATATAATAAATACAAAATTTTAACAAATAAACCTACACCTTTATAATCTTTACAAGTGTACACATTTACTGAGTTTAAACCCCCGTCATCATAGTTAGGTAAATGCTGTTGTTTTTAAATAGTTTTTTTTTTTAAATTATGTATTCTTAAGTATCTAATAAATGTGACTGATTTTTCACGGGGCTTACTAGTTTGAAAATAAAACGTAAACTTCTTAATTACTTTTCTTAAAATTTATAACGGTGTAGCAGATAACGAATAAATCGGGCCAGACGTTTTACCAAAACTTCAACACGTCATATGCTGGACAGCTGAACTGATCTAACCAATAATTAAAATCATGAATGCTCCATACACTGCATAACTGTTCACAGCATGAATTAAAAAAAAATATGTTTGTTATTGATATTTCTAAAAGTTGGATACGCTACAGTTTCTCTTGTCTTAAATTTTAGCTGCAGCACTTTCGGAAATGTCTTGTGGGGTTTTAGCAACGTTTTTGGAAGTACCTTATCTTTAAAAAAAAAACTAAATATCTCTATGGGCGTTCCCAGAAGGACCTAGAAGCCTTTTTTTAGTGCACATATCAGCTTACATTTAATAATATTGAACTGTTAATAATATATTACCAGCCTATCAGCAATTAGATAATAGGATACTTCAACAATTAGCCTATGACATACATTGTGATTGGCCGGCAAGAGCCAATGTCAAGCGACGGCATTAGTGTAGGCAAATCTGAATTCCAAACCAAAAACACATTAATATTATACCATTATTACTAAATAGGTGATGTGATTTTAAGATATACCATGTATTAGTACTGCTGTTAAATATACTTACTATATTATATGTAGGCCTAAATCAAGATATTCTGAAACCATTGTTTTATTGGTTTAGTTTATAAATAACCACTACGAATTCTTCTTTCACTTCATTTGGACTTTGGTCAAATATTTTAGGCCCAAGAAATTACATTGATTTTTTACCTGATCAAGTGGTTCAAGTATAATACAGCTTACTAGATAAGTAAGTGTCTTCATTATTACACCACCAAGGTAGATTTTTTCAATAATTTAAGGATTATTTACTTTTTTCCAATTTGCTCCCGCCCCTTCTAGATCAAATCATGGTTACGTCCTTGAATATCATTATCGCATATATTATTTCTCAAGACTATTTTTTTGTCGGTACGCCATAACTTCCTTAATACATCATCAAATTACATGAATGAGGCATCATTTTAAAGCTTTCCTTAACCACTACACGGGAAAAATAGACAAACAGCTTAAAATTCATGTTTTAATAACAAAAATTGATTTAAAAAACTTTTATATTATACTCTGTATGTTCCTAATGAAAGGCGCCATCTACTAACCATCTGTTTAACTAGCATGACAGCTGTTGGTTAGATTGTTTACACTGTAAGATTGTATAGGGAAACTGTTATTTATAAACCAATGTAAATAAATAAACTTAATTAACTGAATTAAATCAACGTGTTAAATCAGGTAAATGTAGGCCTACTCCGAACTTGCGAAATATTCGCACGGGTCAGCTAGTTATATTTATATAAAAAATATATAAATATTTTTAACTTGTAATGAAAATTTAAAAACTAATATTTTTTGAGTTTGTATTATTGAAATATATTTGGGTTAGCGTGCGTTATAATTATACACGCACAATTTTAGCTTGATACCTTTATTCGAATTTACAAATTTAACTATGTCGAACTAACGAGTGACCTTAAATTAAATTTTAAATGATATACAGATGCAGGTAAGTATGTTTTAATACTTTTAATATTCGGGAGGGCTTACTGCAAAGGCGCAGTTCGCTACCTACCAGCTGGCAATTCACCAAACAATCTGTATTGACTTGAATTTATAAATTCGATAAAATGAAACATATAATATCACTATGCTAATGTTAGTATTTGTTCAGAAACATTTTATTTCTTTAGTGCACAAAATTACAATTTTTCCATTAGCAAATTTGGTCGGTTCATTGTTATTTCCACGTTATATAGGTTCAAATAGAAGACTTAGTTGTGTGTTTTATAAAACATAGTCAAAATGTGTTATATGTAATTGAACTGATAAAAACAATCGTCAAATTTATTGGTTATTTTCGTTGACCTTGTGGTTGTATTATTTGTACATAGCCTACTCTTTCTGTGACGGTAAACAATGAAAAACAACTTACACCATGTTAGTTTTTCAAGTTTTTTTAATATAATAATATTTAATCTGTACACTTTTAATGTTGCCATTATAAATCTCAGAATTATTATTTGCCTTTAATTTTAAAGAACTATTTAATTCGGATCCATTACCATGCTAAATATTGGTTATACAAATTTATTGACTTGGTTTGGGTAAAAACAAAGTAGGCCTACTGTATAACAATATAAAAAACATGCTCTACTAAATTGTACTATTCCAACAAAAACAAATTCACGTATCCTGTTTGATCAAGTTGGATTATTAGTGACTAGGGGAAGCCCCTGCGTGCTCCGCACGCCATCCCCGTTGAAACCTTCTATATTATACACAATCATGTTAAGTTTTCTTTATAATAAAGGTGTAGGATTAATAATAACCCCAAATCGAAGATGGTAAATAATGTTAAATATCCAAATCCAAATTAATACGTCTATTTTAAAACAGCAGCTATAACAAAGGTTAAAAGAACCAGCTAGGGTCAGGTCTACACTTTAATAAAAACCTAACTTAAAGTTAGAAATACAAATAATTGCTTCAAAGTTTGAAATAAGGAAATATTCGAGCAAACAGCTGTTTTTTCAGTTATTTTATTATATTGGTTGCTATGGTAATGAATGTAAATACATTCAAGAAATGTGTATTGGTGCATCAGTCTAACATAAGATTTCTTTCCGACTAAATTTACAAATATTGAAATAAAAAATATTTTTATCAAAATGAATTGTAGTCTGTGTTA
>JAGFPH010000013.1:37947-49513 GCA_018207615.1 Philaenus spumarius | reverse complement strand
ATCGTATTTAAGATCTTGATTACCTTAGGCCAACTAAAATTATATTAAATACTAGCTGGCCCGATCCGGCATTGCTCGGATAGACAAATCAAAGTTAAATGTATATTAGCAAAAAATATATTATGTCAATAAATATATTACACTATGTATTTCTTATGGGAATTTTTAGTAACTTTGACCCCCCCCCCAAACCCCCCTAATATTTTGAATTTTTTAAAACCCTTTCTTAGCGAGCACCTAGGGCCTTAGAAGAAACTACATACCAAATTTCATTCCAATCCGTTCGGTGGTTTTTTTTAGTAACTTTGCCCCACCAAACCTCCCCGAAAATTTCTAATTTTTTGAAAACCTTTCTTAGCGAGCATTTATGGCCCAGGAGGAAGCTACATACCAAATTTCATTCCAATCCGTTCGGTGGTTTTATGATAATTCGTGATTTGGTAACTTTGACCCCCCCAAACCCTACTCTAAAATTTCGATTTTTTTATAAACCTTTCTTAGATAGCACCTATGGCCCTAGAGGAAGCTACATACCAAATTTCATTCCAATCCGGTCAGTAGTTTTAGAGAAATCGTGATTTAGTAACTTTGACCCTCCCAAAACCTCCCTAAAATTTCGAATTTATTGAAAACCTTTCTTAGTGAGCACCTATGGCCCCAGAGAAAGCTACATACCAAATTTCGTTCCAATATGTTCAGTAGTTTTTAGAAATCGTGATCAGTGAGTCAGTGGATTTAGCTTTTATATATATATATATAGATAGATAATACACTTAATCAAAATAACGTCGAGATATAATCACATGTATAATTTGGTTGTTCTGTTGAAATATTTTTGGCTTTGGTTTTAAGGCGACAAGAATCAACGATTGTTATTATTGCATAAGCAAACATTAATGGTCTTCGCCACGATTAAAAGCGGTTTCAGAGTCAGGTACGCTAACCCCTTAGCTGCAAAGCTGCTTGCCGAATAAGAAATGTTTTCTCTGTGCTGTTACTCTAAGCAATAAAAGAGTGTGTGTGGTGACATTTAATCTAAATGAATGCTTCAAAGTATTACTTGAATTTTGAAGAAAATCCAAAAGATTAGAAAAACTTCAAAAATTTTAATGTGTTGTTTATGAAGTTTCTTTACCTCTTGTGAACATAGTCTTTAGCGGTGTGTTTGTGTGTTTCAGATGATGTGCAGTGCGTTTGCGTAAGTGAAATGACTCCCTGGCTGCTGGCCTCTTGTTGTACCTGGCTGTTTGTACTGTGCAGCCACCATGTGTATTCCTGGCTTCAGAACATTCCTCCTAGAATAGTATATTACTATGGTGAGCATATTTAAAAACTATTTAGTACAATAATATTAGTCTAGTGCTGAGCAATTGGGTTAAGTGTAAAGAAGGGGGGAGATAAATCAGCTCGGTATTTCCTGTATCAAATTAGTTGTCATCTTATTAGGGGCATTCTCAGTTGCAATCTATTGTGGCTGGAGCTTTTGCCTGTCCAACAATGTGTGCTAGAAAACACGCACGAAATAATTGGAAGTAACACAAATACATAACTTAAATTTGTAGTCTTATTACATACGATTAAATTGAAACTATTTTGAATCAAAATTTGTTAAATGTATCTTTTTGGTTCCTAATTTATAATTTTGTGATGCTATGAATATTAAAAATACTATATATATATTATTTATTTTCTATCAAATGTAGTCTGTATTTGTACTTTACCTTTTATATGGCTACATGTTTCACTGCCACAGGCAGCATCATCGGGCCAGCTATCTATGTCCAGTCAAACACTTAGGGTATATATACACAACACTTACGGTAACATATATTTTCATACATTTGCAAAGTTGAACAAATTTATTTATTTATGTGACGCGTACGAAAATATATGTTACCGTAAATGTTGTGTATATATAAGTGTTTGAGTGGACATAGATAGCTGGCCTGATGATGCTGCCTGTGGCAGTGAAACATGTAGCCTCATAAAAGGTAAAGTACAAATACAGACTACATTTGACAGAAAATAAATAATGTATATAAAATATATGTAGTTCTAAGGCTATCAACAATGAATATGAATTTTAAAAATACTGTCTACAGAAAAAAATATTTAAACATTAAATTGCTTATTTTCCTTCCAACCAGGGAATTTAAATGTTCAATTTTAGAAAGACAATCATCATCAAAGAATATATTTTACATGAATGTAATTTATAATTAAATTTAAGTAAATTCGTAAATAGTACGGATAAATTAAAATTTTAGGTTACAATTAATATTTTTATTTTATTTGTCTAACTGGCATGAATCAAAATCGTTAAAAGTTTAAAATATTAAGTGTTTGGACATCTTTTTATTTTGTGATATTAGATTTAAATATGTGTTTGATTATTTGTTTACAATATTTATTTTAATACCACGGATCCCAGATGTATGAACATCTTTTTTGTGTTAAAAGATTTAAATTATAGTTATGCTATTACCAAATAATCACATATTTCAATCTAATGACACAAAATAAAAATATGTTCAACCTTAAGATTTGTATGAATTGTCTTTGACAAGACATCTCGGCTTCTAATATTTATAACCCGTCTAAAGTTATATCAGGCATATTATGATTTTTCCAATTCAGGCAAACAAAACGAAATTTGTATACATTTTTTTTAAGATTTCTATTTAATATTTCACGTTTTAATTTATAATTTGGTTTAGTTATTTTTAAAACACACAATTGTAACTATATTCAAAGAAACTCATTTCCTCATTATGCCCACAAGACCACAAACATATTTACTTTGATCAATTGTAAAAGTAAACGGACCAAACAGTCTCACTAATTAGGAGACCCGAACAATAAACGCTTGAAAATAAAAATCAAGGTTAACTTTAACCGCAAGGCTAACCGGAGAATACAATAGCAAAGCTTAGTTTAATTCCTTCACGACTAATTAGGTATATAAATAAAACCTGTTTCACTGTTTGATCTCCTAAACCGTAGACAATCAAACCAACTTGGTAGATCTCATTGCCTATGCGATCTTTGTAAATAGAATCATCAAGTTCCGAACAATTCGGTCAGTCTTCTGAATGTTTAATTGTTAATTCCAAGTTCCACAAAGTGACCGGAACATTATTCCTAGAGGCTTTATTAATTCGACGTAACTTGCAAAGACATCACCGTTAGTGGTAAAATCGTATACGTCCCAGTGAATTTTGTACGTAAACAAATATTGCAGTGTCAATAATGTCCTAATTTGTAAATGCATGTTTTGAAGTAGTTTTCTTTACTCTCACCAAATCATTTTAAAAGTATTTATTAAATTGAAAGAGGGACCATTATTCATAAGATCTTGAACCAAAAACTAATTTTATTTCTGACATTACAGCCCATTAAAAGAGGATTAAGTAAATTTTCCCTAAATTTTTTTCGGAAATAATTATCTTATCTTATTAAACGAGCAATCTATATAAAAGCCCAATCCACTGACTCACTGATCACGATTTCTCAAAAACTACTGAACGGATTGTGACGAAATTTGGTATGTAGCTTCCTCTAGGGCTACAGGTGCTCACTAAGAAAGATTTTTTTTTAATTCGAAATTTTAGGGGCTCAAAGTTACTAAATCACGATTTCTCTAAAACTACTGAACGGATTGGAATGAAATTTGGTATGTAGCTTCCTCTAGGGCCGTAGGTGCTGATAAGAAAGGGGTTTAAAAAAATTCGAAATTTTAGGGGGTTTGGGGTCAAAGTTACTAAAAAAAAAACACACCGAACGGATTGGAATGAAATTTAGTATGTAGCTTCCTCTAGAGCCCTAGGTGCTCGCTAAGAACGGGTTTTAAAAAAATTCGAAATATTAGGGTAGATTTGGGGGGTCAAAGTTACTAAAAATCCCCATAAGAAATACATAGTGTAATATATTTATTGATTTAATATATTTTTTGTTAATGTACATTTAACTTTGATTTGTCTATCCGTGCAAAGCCGGATTGGGCCAGCTAGTTCTTGTATATTTGTTTATAAATTTATTTCGGGGATCTCGCTAACGGCTCTAACGATTTTGATGAAAATTTGCATACAGGGGTTTTTTGACGTCAGGAATCGAATGCGCTGGGTCTTATGTCTGCAAAAATGCGCATAAACGCGGAAAAGTGCGCATCTAATTTAAACTCTGAACTTCTTTTATCCTACCACCTTTGAAGTCACTTAGTATAGGCGAATAGATACAATAAAGATGTTTTAAAACAGATGTTAATCTGTTAAGTTTAGCTCCAGATGTTTATATACTATTTAACAAACATAAATCATTAACAATGAATCAGGTGATATAATTTTCAACTTATTTCTTTATTCAAACCCCAAACGTAACTAAAACATTATTTTTGAGGTGTTATTGACCGTTCTGAAAACATTTTCACCAGTTTCTGCATTCTTTGCATTTTGATAAAGGTAATATAAATTATCTAATGATTATAATTAGTATTTGTTATTTCTAAAATACATAAACAATATCAAATATGGATAGGTTACACAACCTACATGCACCTATATAGGTTTTTAGACGTCAGGATTCGAATGCGCTAGGTTTTATATCTGCAAAAAAATTCGAATAAAATGTTAGAACTAATTCGCTCATGTTTTATTTATTTTTTAAAATTTAAATAAACAGTTCATATGTACGTAAGATCGAAAAATATTCATATTTATTCAGTATGCGATTCGTATTTTTACATAAATTTCCCAAAAAAAAAAAAACGATTAAAAAAATACTGAGTGATGCTCGGTCGCCCAGGCACTAGTTCTTAAACTAAGAAAGAATTATACAAATTGCGAACATGGTCCAACATTTTTTCAATTACATTGTCACTTAACAAAATTGTAAAATTCCCAACACCCTCCATTAGAGCATATATCCGTTTTTCATCCTGTCTGTATGAATAGAAAATTTAGCATGCACACTTTTAGAATGTTTTAGATTTTTTTTAAATCTTCTTTTATAAAACTGTAGGTATTTTCAAGTTCAAAGAAATCATGTCAAGTACTTGCTTGCACAACGTGGGCTCCATGCAGTTCCATATAAGAATCCGAACTGCCCTTCGCACGCCACTCCTGTATTGGGAGTATTTTTAATACACAATGCATTGCGTGCTTCGCACGCCACCCCCGTATTGAGAGAATTTTCAATGTAGAGAGCATTGCGTGCTTCGCACGCCAATTTTAAGCCTATGTGCGTCCGCTTTAAAATATTAGTGATTATTAGGGTCTACGTAGAAAGGTTCAAAAATAAAAAAATAAAGTAATTTCTACTCTTTTAGGCTTTAAATATAAAAAATAAAAGGTCAGCTCCTAGCTTAGGAAATACGAAATTTGCATAGCAGTGAACGTGTTAAGGGTGAGGTAAACATCCACTAGTTCGTTTGAAGGATGAGTCACATTAGAAAGCTGTGTGGTTTTTTCTTCACTTACGCCCTTTCCCCACACCCCCTTTGGCCTCATCGCGCCTGGGCGCGGCCAAGTGCCAGGATTCACGCCTATATCTGTACCCTCATCAACCTACCCCAATCCAACTGATTCTGTCCTAATCAAATGTGTTTTTGGGGACCATGATCGGTGCTCATTGACCACTCCCGACTTTAGGTTTCACCCATAAGAGTCACTGCAATAGCTCATCTTTCCTTTGGCAATTCGCTAATAAGACAAACATTCACTTCGAAGTAATAAATATTACAACCTAGCTGGATGGTTTGTTGCACCTTAATCACGAAGTTTGATATAAGGGTACAAATACACAGGCAGCGATGCGACGCGATGCGACGTGACGGATACTATCAAACACTTATTAACATATGGCATAAAACACACAGGGCGCGACGCGACGCGATGCGACGCGACGCGACAACCTATGAAACAAATCAGTTTGTTTTTTTCAAGCGATTAGAAGCGATAGCAGTGTGTGTTCAGTAGCCGAGATGGATGGTGAGTTATTAATTAATGAGATGTTTTCAAGAAACCCGATTTGGGAATCGAAACATATAAATCACAGGAACAGAGGAGTGGTAGGCAAGATGTGCACTGAAGTAGCTGCTGCTCTATCCAGTACAAGTAAGTTAATGTTTCTTAACGAAAATTGATTTTTTGGCGTTTGCAAGCATTTTTTCAAAAATTCTCCAAAAATAGTAAATGAACCCCAATCCAAAAGTGTTCCATAGCTTTTTAGTAGAGAGAGGTTCGAAAATTTTATATATACCAGTAAAAAATGATAGATGTAAAATTTACAAAGTTATTAGCTCAAGAAACACAAAATGTTCAGTTACGAAAGGTAAAAGTTCAACTTTAGGAATACATAAAAAGTAGTAAACATTTTTTGTATTTTTTTCAAAAAAAATGTACGAAAGTTTCGTAATTTAGTTCTTAAAAGAACTGTATACAAATATTTATCAATTTAAAATTTCTTATTTTGAAAACAAAAGTTTTTATGTTCCTACTACAAGATTTCTAACAAAACTAGGCCTAGTTTGAATAGTAATTTATTAATATATCCTTTGCCCAAAAATATGACGTTTTGTGTGAAAACCCGTTAGAAGTGCCACTTGCTCGGGAGCGTTAGAAAATCGAGTTTTGAATTTCCTACTTGTCAGTATTTCTCAGCACTGTAAAAACAAAACCGTTAGAGTAAGTATGGTTTGCTTTACACCAAACAAAAGATTGCACTTTGGTCTATGAATAGATAGAAACAGGTCTATTCAAATAATTCGAATTGTAAGCGATATCTTGTAGTTGTATTTGTAGTTCCAAGTCGCTTCGCGTCGCATCGCCCTCTATGTGTTTGGATATCGCGTCACGTCGCATCGCGTTGCATCGCTGCCTGTGTATTTGTACCCTAAATGTGGGAACAGAATACGCATAGAACAATGAATGTCAAGGAAAACGATGTTTTAGATTGCATCGAATACAAAACTGTACAAGTTAGACGACAGCACTAAAAGCTACATGCAATTGTTAAGTTTCAATTCCAGTAATTTAAATTTTCACAATGCAGAGTTAGTTGGGCAGGAAGTGGGCAAATTACTGAAGTGTGAATAACAAACAGGACATCTATGCAAAGGCTAGATAATGCATCACACGGCAGTACGTGGAAATCTGTTGTACAAGTACAGATTCAGTTTGACGCTAGATTGGAAGGGAAATTGATTAGATTTTCTGTTACACAACCGCTTTTTGTTGTTTTAAGTGATCGACTATTTATTTTTCGCTATTATATTTGTTTACACTCTGCATTGAAAAATGTTTTAAAAGTAATGCCAACCTCTTAGGTTTAAACAAAAATCCAGGTGTGCTTAAGACCTCACGGAAGAAGTGTAAACTTATATGTATGGTGATTTATGGAAAGAGGAAGCACAATGTCCATTTCAGAGGTATTACCAAGTAAACTATTTTAACACAACTTATTACATGAGGAAGCGCGGTGCCCATTTTAGAGGTATTACCAAGTAAACTATACAAGGTGTCGAAAAAGTCTGGGTACGGCTTAATATTTAGTATATAAGGAAAATTTGAAGGTAGATGTGATTGAGGAACCACCTACTCTATGTTAAAATACTATTTTATTAAGATGTCAAAAAAGTTTATCCGCCATTTTGAATGTAACTTTGTTTTTTTTTTTTTAAATAGGAAGGTGGTCATGTGATACATCATTTCGATGTAGAATTTCAAGAAAAATCAACCGTGAAATTTGCACATCCATATTTTTAACCCATTAAAAATGGCGGCCAAAAAACAACGAAATCGTGTTTTCCGATTTTGCCCCATTTTGTTGTAGGCCTACAATTTTTGTTTTAATATTAATTATTATTCTTTTTGGATTCAGAATTAAATAAGCTTTCAAACGATATGCCACACAACGATATTTGGTCGAAATCGATTTTGAAAAAATCAAAATGGCTGTAACTCAAAAATTTTAAATACTCCCAAATATCGTTGTGTGGCATATCGTTTGAAAGCTTATTTAATTCTGAATCCAAAAAGAATAATGATTAATATTAAAACAAAAATATTGCAGCAAAATGGGGCAAAATCGGAAAACACAATTTCGTGGTTTTTTGGCCGCCATTTTTAATCGGTTAAAAATATGGATGCGCAAATTTCACCGTTGGTTTTTTCTTGAAATTCTACATCGAAATGATGTATCACATGACCACCTTCCTATTTAAAAAAACAAAGTTACATTCAAAGCGGCGGATCCAAGATGGCGGATAAATTTTTTGACATCTTAATAAAATAGTATTTTTACACAGAGTAGGTTCCTCAATCACATTTATCTTCAAATTTTCCTTATATACGAAATATTAAGCCGTACCCAGACTTTTTTGACACCCTGTATACTCTGCTGTATACACATGTGACTATAAATAGTAGAGGGTAACGCGTAACGGAAAAAGCGTGACGCTAAAATCCGATTCACCGCCCGCAATTTTTAGACGAGGGCGCCTATAGAAGTTTACACTTCAAAAAAATTGCCACAGAAATCTTTTATGAAAGACTAGAGGACTTCGTCCCCTGCTCGCTTCGCACACCAACCACCCGCGGCGAAGCAAACGCAAACAGAATATTGTATACTATGATATTTTCACCCGGGAATGTGCGATCGATTAGGTCAGAGAGTTTTTATTTTTATATAAAAGATAGGCAAGTTATATGTGACCTATGACCATAATGTGATACGATATAAAGCAGTATTTCAAATTGGCCTAGTAAAGAATAAAGTTGGCATAGTTTTAATAGTAAGGCCTCATTTGTGTCGCGCGACATTGTATAATGATGAAATGTTAAAAAAAAACGTACGATTTCAAGTCGCACGATTTCCAGTATTGCCAACCGAATGTTCCGCTTTCGCTTCATTCGATCAAATGGATCCGTGCGTGGTGTACGCTTGTTATTGTTTTATATTTAAAAAAAAAAGAAGGAAACAAAGATGGGACGTCCATCCCATAAATTCTGCTCGATATGCAGACGGACCGTTTCGTAACTTATATTGTTTATTGAGGAACGACAGCGAGAAGTTTTTAAATTTCTTTAGAATGAAAGAACCGTTGGAAGCACTGCTCGCAAAGTCGCGCGACTTCAGAAAGTCGTACGATTGCATAAATGGTACCATTTACCGCAATGTACTTGGACAAGTCGCGTGATTTAATATGTCGCGCGATTCCAAGGAGAACGCGACATGATTTAAAAACCGCGCGACACGAAAACTCGCGCGAATTTATGTCGCGTGCATAAATGCTACCATTTAACTCGATGCTCGTTTAAATCGCGCGAGATCATGTCGCGCGACACAAATCGCGTGCATAAATGAGGTCTAATAGGTGTTTGGATTATGATATAGTAAGCCTTTTCCTTTGTTTGTGTTTGTTATTGCCTAACCTAAAACAACAGTTGATAGTGAAGAATGATTAATTACTGGATTCTATATTTCTCAATTTGATTGCTACGGTACCGGTACAACACTATGGTATATCACTATTGTGGGTACCGGAAATCGCCTAGTTAGCAGGCTAGTTCGTTATCGGAATTAACCAGACAAATCGCTCCACCAACTAAGAACGACCATGCACCACCACCCACCGTATCAAGAGCTCTCAATCTGTCAATCCTTCCGGTGTCCGGGCCTGGTGAGATTTCCCGTGTTGAGTCAAATTTTAGACGCAATCTCCACTCCTGGTGGTGCCAATAAATCTAAACGATTTCAAGAAACGTGTCTTGGTTCAGTGTAGCCATAACCTAAAAAAATGTGTTCATCTTATGAAACAATTCAACTGTTTTATTTGTAACTAGGGGAAACCCCGGCGTGCTCCGCACGCCAACCCCGTTGGAACCTTCTATACACATGATCATGTTATGTTTTCTTTATAATAAAAGTCTGGGATTAATAATAACCCCAAAGCTAAGATGGTAAATGTTCACATCAAATTATTTCGTATATTTTATAACAGCAGTTACAATAAAGGTTAAAAGAACCAGCAAGTCTTAGGTCTACACTTTAATAAAAACCTAACCTAAAAGTTAGAAAAACAATAATTAATAATTGCTTCAAAGTTTGAAATCAGTTATTAATGGAAATATTAGAACAAACAGCAGCTGTTATCTGTTATTGTATTCAATTGGTTTCTATGGTAATAAATGTAAATATGTGTTGGTTTATCAATCTAGGCCTGACCTAAGAATTTTACCCGACTAAATTTACAAATATTGAAATAAAAAATATTTTTATCGAAATGAATTATAGCTTATGTTACTCGGGGATAGTGTAGCTTTTTATTAGTAAGGCTATTTTTCCAATCGGTTCAGTAGTTCCAGAGATTACCCCCTACAAACAAAAAAACAAAAAACAAACTTTACCTCTTTAAAATATTAGTATAGATATGTAACAACAGATGTTTGAATAATACAGTACGCCTTTTTCGTTTATTTTGCTTGTTTTTATTTTGTCAACGTAACCTGAAAAACTGTTTTTTGTGAAAAATAATTGAATGATACTAAATTGTCCAAGTTGGTTGCTATGGTAATGAATGTAAATGCCTTCAAGCGTGTAGGCCACACCTAGAAATTGTGTTGCTAAGTTTTGATTCAAATAGGCCTACGCTATTTATCTTTTGGAGGGTTGGGGGTGAACCGCCGTGTTTTGATTATTTCATCCCTTAAAATAAATGTTTCGTAAATGTAAATTTTAAGGCTCTGGCTATCATAGTTTTGGTTGTACGTCGATTATGAATCAGTCAGTTGGTCAGGACTTCTTTAATTTACACCAGATGATAAAATGGGAAGAATAATCTGCTGTATTTATTCTTTTAGATAAAACACCAAAAAGTTTAATTTAAGTACGAAAACTCAAAACATTGTTGGTCAAAAAACAGCTTCCTGTTGTTTTAGCTGACGAACTCGTCCGACATCTCAAAACTTATTCTGGGGATCATGATCGGTGTTCATTGGTCACTCCCGATCTTAGTTCTTTCCATAAGCGTCGTTGGAATAGCTCATCTTCGCTAATCTCTCATTAACAATACGTCCGAAATATAAACTGACAACAGAAAACTTCATATAGATCAAGATTACTATATTATAGGAAACAGATTCACTATGTTGGAGGTGCAGCAGAGCCTTTTATCCATTGGTTGTGCATTGCAGCAAGTTTTATTCATAGAACGAATCTAGAAATGCGGTTGTGAGTTCAATACGCAAACAGTCGTATAGTGGTTGTCCCTTGTTCAATGGACCAATGGAGACAAGCGGACAAGAAAGGCTTGCTAACAATGTCTTGTACAAAAGATAAACGCTCTGTATTCTTGATTAATTGGAGCTCCCCTCACCAGAGAGCATTGCCCTACATATGTCAAGTATTCATAAATGCTCCGGAGCGAAAGTTAGGTTCACTCACTGCTCGCATTCAACTTCACTTGATTCAATTAAGTCCCATTCACTTTTACGTTTATTTATTGGTTATGTTTGTTTAATTTTGATACTCTTTGATTTGATGGAAAATGTACGGTTTGCTTGTATGTTTT
>JAGFPH010000013.1:0-23353 GCA_018207615.1 Philaenus spumarius | reverse complement strand
ATTCTTGGTCTTTGAGATTGACCGCGTCATGCTTTTCCATACATTATTTTGTTAAGCCTGGTAAATTTGTGCTCAAAACATCAGCTATGAATAATATACAGACCAATAGTAACACAGTTGAATAAAAATATTATTTTATCTGACAACTTGTTTTGTATAAGCATCTATTTTGGATAAACACATTTTGGATGGATGAAGTTTTTACGTACAGCAAAATATTGGTATCTTTTATAATTAATCTATTTATTTTGCTTTGATACACACTTTTGGTTTACATATTGGTACATGTTTAACTCAGATTATCTATAGGGTAGTTGTAATCCTTCTTCAATTGTTTGTTGGATAGGATGACTGCCACAACTATATCAGGGTAGGAGCCAGGACGGATGAAGATCATCTGTTATTATGTGGTACTAATGCTTACAAACCACTTTGTCGGATATATAAACTTAGTGTAAGTACAAAACTTTATTTTTATTGTCAATAATTTCTGTGCTTTAAGACTTCAATTTTTTTATTTACAATCTTTGGGTCTTTGCAGGGTCGAGAATTAGAACTACAGAAAGAGACAGAAGGTCAAGGTTGGTGCCCTTATGACCCCAATCACAACAGTACAGCTGTTTATACAGGTTAGTTTGACAAGGAAATGCCTCTTTAAGTTATTCCTATAGGAAAACCTACAAATAGGCTTCTTATTGAAAGAAGTTGAAGTCTTACGTTTACTTTTAATTATAAAAAATTTTCCAAAATGTTGCAATGGTTGTCTGAAAACAGAAAGGGGAAATCTATCATCATTTTTCTTGCAGCCTAAAATAAAATAAATTTTTCTTAAATCGATATATTAACAAGTTCTTCTGAACTGAACCTGAATTGTAAATGTTTTGAATTTTTACAAGTGAATGTTGTAAGGGGTGTGGACTGAGGGGTAAAGCTTGGCAGACCCAGCCACCATCTTGAATTTCAACTTAACTCAAAATCAAAGTTTTCGATTTTGATTCCTTATTCAATAATGCATATATTAAAAATGTAAAAAGGTCGCCACATTCGAAGTTTAATTATCTTTCAAATAAAAGTGATTTCAATAATTTGTTATAATTTACGACGAAAAAATCGACGTTATTGAAGCATATATGCACCGAATTGTGTTGCTTCTCGAGTGTTTAGCCTGGACTCTGGTGGTTATCACATCGACTTGTTGCTCGCGGATTAATACTAGGAAAATAATATATCCTTTAATATTCAATAACACACACTACCATACAATGTCATGCCTGCACATTTCAGTACGTTTACTGTCAGTACGTTTATTTTCCGCCTTGTCAAGCTGCCCTATATTTGCTAGCGGAGTAATGAAATACTAGAAAACTAAATGCTAGTAGCGTACAGCTCTGCAAAGAGCTGTGGTCAACTCACAAATATTTTTCCACTCCTGCCGAGCCTTAACGGGGGTTGCCGTGAATTCCTTTCAAATCAGTTTCAAACACCTGTCTGAAGTTTTATGCATCTTTTATTAAATTCTGAAGATAAACTCTTGTAATTTGCAGGAAAGTTGTTCATAAAAAACTAAACTGTAATTTGAAAATTACAAAAATGGTAAATTAACAATTTTTCTTGAACATATTTGCTTATAAATGAGACGGAATACATGATTTTCAGTTGAATTACTTGAAATTGGGAAAAAATCGGAAGAACTTTGTGATCTGCAGATTATTCATTGTAGTTTTCTGTAACTTTACTATTGTATACATATGGCAAAAATATTACAGCTTGTTTGAAAGGATCTAAATGCTACAAGTTTCTTACTGCCAACCTTCTCAAAGCAACTCTGCTCACTGAGATCAATAAGTGCTCACTTAATTACTCAAGTGATATTGCACATCCTTGATGTGAACGAAAGAGGTGATGTTTTTATTCTAAGTCTATAATTTGTGTGTTTTCCCCTTTTTTCTAGACGGTCATTTGTATACAGCTACAGTGGCAGACTTCTCAGGATTTGATCCTCTTATTTATAGGGAACCACTTCGGACTGAGCGTCTAGATCTCAAGCAGCTCAATGGTAAGTAGTAACGTACTAACATGATTATGTTTTTATTCATTTAGTTTACTAAGTATTTATTTTGTAAAATATAATCTTACAGAGCCACGTCTTGTATTTCATAATTTTATAATTTTCTATTTTAAGCCTTGTAGAAATTGTACAATCATTTTGTTTACATTTTAAACCTCATTATTTATCTAATAAATTTGGTATTTTACCAACTTAAACCATTCCCGCGCTACGGAAATTTCGGACCTCTCACACTGTAACGATACATACCCCAAAAAAATTAACAGAGCATTAGTGGTGTAGCGCGCCAACTAAGGTGCTCTTCCCACAACAGTCGGAGTCGACCGCCGTTATGTTTTTTTAACCAAGGGATATGTTACCCAATAACTGCTGCACTCAAGCGGCAAAACTGAAAACTATTCAGTCCTAAAAAAACTCATTGTTTAAAAGCAAGTATATTTGTCCACAGCGTTTTGAGTAAAGTCAAACTTAGCGGTTATATTCATCTATAGTGCGAGAAGGGTTAAAATTTGATATTTAACTTATTATATGAAAATGATTTGAAAATATAACACATTACAACACAGTACACATTTATTATATAATATTAACTATGAACCAAAGACAAACCTTGCATTAATACTGTGTTTAAATAATATGAAATCTGTTTATTTCTTTAGAAAAATATCTAAAATCTGAATTTAAATGTCAAATTAAATTATCTTAGTCTTGAAAAAAGACACATCATTTGTTATCACCATTACAATTTCAAGTCGGATAACAAGTTCTTGCAATTATGAAAAGTTAAGCTCTAATGTGCAATTTATTTATAGTTGCCACTTTAATTGATGTCGTAATCAACTCTTGCAACACTCTTATTTTATTTACTTTTGATAAGCACTTCTTACGCCAGTTATCTTAAGTTGTACTTAGTATTTTACTGTTTACTCGACTTCAAGAACTTGCATTAAATTCAAATAAACCCAAATTCTTATAATTTGCTATTTATTTATAACTTTCTATTTTCTAACAATTTCATAGTCATAACTGAAATTCAAAACGTGACAAAACTTTCCCTCCTTAACAACAATAGAAATTTTGTAATTATTATTATGAAATATCACCTTGTAATTAATTATTGATTAATGTAAAACTGTAACTTTTGACAACCTTCAATTATTCCGTAAGACTTTGAAAATACTGTATACTTTTCCTTTCAGATCTACATGTAAGAAAAATTGGGAAGAGAATACTGTAATCTAGTACTTGGACCTTTCTTTCCTAGAGTCCATTTAATTTGTGGGGTACGTTTTTTGGGCAACTGATTCCGCAAATCGGGATCCCAAAACCTTAAAGTTTTGGCTTCACCCCAAAAACTTCAAAAAACACCCATCTAGGTTTTTATTTTGCATAATCTAATTAACAATCTTATATAACTTAATAAAATATCTTTATTTTATTAATAATTTGTATTTTTATTGAGATAATTTTAAATTGAGCCTAAATTTATTCTTAGGATTAATTATAGGGGTCAAAACGGAAAAAGGAATGAAATGCAGTAGGAAAAAGGACAAATGCATGATAAAGGTTGTTTTTATTACTTTTTGCACTAATTTCCAAATAAACAGTCATTATACAGCTAAAAATAATATTTTCATGCTTTACAAAATAAAAATTATCCCAGAACTACCTTCAGTGGTTAAAAAAACATCTAAATTTAAATAAAAAAATTTTGGAATATATTTTTTGCATTTTATTTTAATTTAAAACAATTTAGTCTGAAAACATATCACAAATTATGTTCACCCTTTAAATATTTTAGGAGTAAAACTACCCCTAAAACATTGTAAAATAAATAAAGCTTATTCTGCATTTTCCCTTTAATTATATTCAGGGGGTGTTCACCCCTTTGATTAAACCCAAAATAAATTTTGGCTCAATTTAATATTATCTCACTAAAAATACAACTTATTACTAAAATAAGTGCATTTTATTAAGTTTTTTAAGATTGTTAGTTGGAATATTGCAAAAACCCTAAAAGGAGTGTTTTTACATTTTTATGGCAGAAGCCAAAACTTTTAAGGTTTTGGAATCAGTTGCCCAAAAAATATATAATGAAAGTATTTGCAGATTTTCTTTCATTTTATTGTTTTTTCAAACACTATTTTATCAATGAAAGTGTGGGATTTTCTTTTAACAACTCTTAGTAATGATGCATCTATTATTATATTAAACATTTTGTTGTACAACTGTAAGTTGTCCCTATTTACTTATCTTTTTTATTGCTTTTTCTGGGTTTTATTTTACTTTTAACACATGTTAATTCCTACTTTAATTTTTTTTATTTGATTATATATATGTTTTAATAAACCTACAAAAAATGTACAGTGTCTATTTTAAACTATGGACTAATCATACTTGAAATAGTTTGTTTATATTATGATGTTTAACTTGTTTTTTTTTCTCCATTTTCCCAGATCCAAATTTTGTTAGTTCGATGGCATACGATGATTATGTGCTGTTTTTCTTCAGAGAATCTGCCGTCGAATACATCAACTGTGGAAAGGTAAATAAATAAAATTTGTAAATTTTTACCATTGAGAGCACATAAATGATCCAATTAGCTTTTGGTTTTATAAAGATGTTTAAATGTATTGGTGACATTTATAAAGAGTATTTATATTTATTTGAAGAGAAATTAATATGTCGAAGGGCATAATAAAATTTAGTCCAGAATTTCAAGTTAAACATAATTTAGAATTATGTTGATTTAAAAGTAGGATTATTAACATAATATGCAATCATTTGTTTGACCATACTTGTACTTAAAATGATACTTAATGATCTATAATTGCTTTAGGTTAGTAATAATTAACTAAACCGTATTTAAAATTAAAATCTTTGTGAAAAGGGCATAGAGACAGTATATTCAAAATTAACCTCAATGGTGTATATTTGCTTTATTGCTTTTTTAAAATATATAGAACTATTTTACTTTTATAGCAGGACTACTGTAAATAGTATTGGAAACCTACTTTAATATAATGGCACAAATTGATTATTTTACATTTATGATGTAAAATAAGAAAGTATAAATGTACTATCCAAAAAATTGAATTCTTCAATTTACAATTTTTTTATTTACAATATGATTGCTCTGTACTAGTTTTCAGAACAGAATATAATGGTATAATTTACTGCCATGTTTAAGATGGTGTTGGTAGCCTATGTAGGGGAATGCTTCAAAGAGATTAGGGATAAAGATCTTCAAAAGTATACAGTCCGGTCTATACTAATAAGAAGAATAGGGATATGATACAAGAAAACCCACAGTTTAGTCTTACCAAAACAAGCTTGCTTGGACTGCTCAGCACTCTCTGCAACTGTCTTTCCACATAAAATTAAAATAATCAGAGGAAAGACTTGTAAAAAAGAAATATTAGGGTATTCAAGCAAAATTTTGACGGCCATCTATTGTAAAAGTAAAGAGTTTTGTACTTTTAAAATAAATAAATATGTCATGTGTGATTTGTATATAATAAAATAATAAAGACAGGGTTAATATAATTTACCAAATTTTCTCGTAATAAAAAAAATATGACAATAAAAAAATTAACTATTTCAGAGTAAAAATCTTTTAGCTTATACGCAAAACCTGTAAGCTAGCTTCATGAAATAATTCACAAACAAATTTTATATTGAGCCTATTATTTCTTTTTAGTATATTATACTATCATAGTAAAAAATAATTAAAATTTTGATTGATTTAAATATTAAAAAAAAAACAAAAAAATAAAGATACAAAGCTATCAATTGATCTCCTGTTAAGTGTTGTTCACACCTCAATAAACTACCCACTTTGACCTAAAAGAATTAACTATGTTAATATTTTTACCATTTAAGTACCTACAGAATCATAAACTGTGGTTTCATTTTCTATAAATTTATCTAAGAAGAGAGAACAACAATTTTAAATAATAATTTAGAAACTTGTTTCGATAATAGGAATAATTTTAATATTTCTAAATTGTACGCATTAACCATAAAGTTTCAAAAATTATTTTTCTATTTAAATCTTTAATAAAAGAAATTAAAGTTTGATAGTTGAAGAACTGTATAAAGGATAAACTGATTATCTTCTTAATATTGATTATCATGTTAAAGCTTGTCTGAGGATGAAGTATGAGGTCAGTTTGTTTGTTTGTATGTTGTTGTTATATGTTGCAACATTTCATGTACCGTTCATGTACTGTTCTGTGCTGTGCCCATCTTGTTGTAGATCCGTATAACAAAATGTTTATTTAGTGTTTAACCTTCCTCTAAATGTTGATGATGTACTTCTTCTACCAAGTAACGGCAGACCAAAGATAGTTCGATAGCTTGTAACCCCCCCCCCCCCCCCTTAATGACTTGCACTCCAGATCCGTTTATTTTGATTTTGTGTGTGTTTTAATATAGTATATACACTTGCTATGCTGTTGTGCTTAATATAATATTTCGTCAACAAGTTGGTGTGAAAATAATGTGTATTACTGTATTTGATCGTCAAGACTAGTGAAATTCTTTTCTTTTATTAATGTGTGATCACATCTTTCTATAAAACAAATACTTTTAATATTATTGGTTTAAGCAGATCAGCTTTTATTGTAACTGAAATTAATTAAAACTTGCTTTAAAATTGCTCAAATATGCAAGTATATGAGTTTATGAAGTATATGCCTTCTTGTAACATTATTATTGTACTGTGTTTTGATTCGTTAATTTACAAATAGTTTGAGTTAAATCCCCCTTAAATCCAATTTGAGGCTCGGCAGACCCTCCATATTTAATTTCAACTCCCATAAGAACAATGTTAAATGGGAAATAAGATTACTAGAATAATAATGATCAGAAAATTATTCATTTTTTTAGATGTCATTTTAAAGGTTAGGAAGGTCCCGAATGTGGATATCATTTAATTTAAAAAAATTGTTTTCAACTAAATTTGTTTTTTGACTTAACTCAAAATCAAAGTTTGTGATTTTTTCTTATTCAATAATGCAAATATCATAAGTGTAACAAGATCACCACATTCGAAGTTTAATTATCTTTCAAATAAAAGTAATTTCAATAGTTTTGGATAATTTATGATGAAAAATCCACCTTATTGTGGAAGCATGTACTCGACAAATTTGTGCTCCTACTTGAGTGTTTAGCCTGCACTCTGGTGGTTATCACATCAACTGGGGCGGAAGAATACTAGAAAAATAATATACCCGTTAATGTTCAATGTGTGAGAGAAAGCAGTGTTTAATAACACATACTACCATACATTGTCACGCATGCACATTTCAGTACGTTTACAGTTAGGGTTAAGTTTGTAACCCTCTATTTTTCGCCTTTATGAAGCTGCTCTATATTTGCTGGCGGAAGAATGTAAAACAGCAAACTAAATGCTAGTAAGCATACAGCTCTGTCACTTGAGAGCTACGTTCAACTCAGAAATGTTTTTTCACTCCTGCCGAGCCTTAACTCCAGAGATGTTTTAAACATCAGAAATTATTTGAATAAGAACAAAAGATTTTCCTTTTTATAAGACAGTTATATAAATAAATATTCTGATATTCATACAATATTCCATACATTACATTACATACAATAAAGAGATAAATGTCAAATACAATCTGTCTATCAACTAAGCCTTATATATTTTAATTAAGATCTTGTAATTCTGATAAATTATAATTTTTTATACTTGTGCTCAAGGCCGTAGCCGGGGGAGGGGTGGTTAGGGGGTCAAGCCCCCCGAAATCCCTGATGTGGGTTTTAAAGCTTTTATGGTGTTTTACGTTTTGACTGATTTTCGAGGAACTAGAAGGGCTATATATAAGGTCGTTTATGTGGTTGGCGTGTAATGCACTGTGCGTCGATCGCTTCTCTTACTGTTCAGTGTCAGTGTCAAGCTCACATGTGCGTCCTTAACAGTGAACTTGTTAAAAAGGTTTAAATTCAAATCCCTGGTCCTGACCTGACCCCCCACCCCCAAGTTTTCCTGACTACGGCCTTGCTTGTGCCCAACAATTTGGTTTAGTGGGTATTTTTTTAGTACAAGGGTGATTTGTAAATAACATTTACACTTCTGTTTTAAACTAATATATTCTACACACATTGTTGTGTATGTAGGCCTAGTTTCCGTGTTTGGTCAAACATATTATCAACAAATTTTAATAAACATTCTTCCCCATTGTTGAAACACTTTCCTCCGATGAACTGGTTAGATACTGGAAGATGTGAAAGTCATTGGGCCCAAAGTCTAGGCTGTGCGGTGGAGAGTAGAATTTGTCCCATCTGAACTCATGCTGTCCAGCATAACTGATTGCTACGATTGTCATCAGCTGACGCACTAGGTATACTAGGACCTCGTTTCTCCACTCTAAAAGTGTATTTGCAAATTTTATTATTAAACAGTTTTTTAATACCTTGATTTTAAAAGACATAAATGTGCATAAAATATAAAAACTGTAATTTCATAATACTTTGTTTATCCAAACTAATTTAGTTTAGTGTGACTAAATATGGAGTATGTCCAATTTTCTTCTTTTTTTTCATTTTTCATAATTTCTTTCTTTCAATGTTTGATCTAGGTGGTGTATTCAAGGGTGGCAAGGGTCTGTAAACACGACAAAGGAGGCCCTCATCTATTTGGAGATAGATGGACATCTTTTTTGAAATCAAGACTAAATTGTTCCATACCTGGCGATTATCCATTTTATTTCGATGAAATTCGTAAGTATTAATTTCAGCTGTCACAACTATTTAAAGTTCTGCATTCACATTTTCTACATAAACTAGTTGATTAAAAATGCTTACTAAATACAATCCCTTATAACCTTATGTATTTTATTTGTGTGACTTTTACTTTTATGTTTATCTATTATTATTAAGGCTCGGCTTCCTACATTCAAAACGGCGAAGTTTACTAATTTCAATGTTAAATAACCAAAACATACCTTCACTATTACGCATATTTATGTGTTGTTTTTGTCAAAAAACGAAAGCTGTATTTTTTTCTTAAAGTAAAATAGATTGTGGGTGTTGATTGCTAAGGTTTTTTGCAATATCTCTTTTTGCAACTGAGTTAAAAATTAATAAAGTTTACTATTTTTTACGATTTATATCATACATTTAAGAAAACAATAAAACGGGTTTTGAAAATGTATTCGGCAATCAACATCCGCATGTGACAATACTTCAAAATGAAACCAAATTTTTTAATTTATTCCATGAATTAGCGAAAAAAAATGTCTTATTCTGTAGCATTGCTCTTATGGGAATCAAATTCAATATGGCAGGCAGGGTAGCGCCCCCTTAATATCAAAGCTCTTTATACAAACCTACAAAAATATTAAGGAGATGAAAATCTGAATGTAACTTAAAATGAGTTAAATCCACATTGGTTCTATAATAATATATAATTTAAGAAAATAGAGTAGAGATATTTATTTATAATATTTCTGCACAATATTTACATACCTGATGGTACCATAATTTCTGTGTCACTTGTTTCAGAGTCAACTAGCAGTGTTGTGGAGGGTAGGTACGGATCACAATCGGCTAAACTAGTGTATGGTGTTTTCACAACTCCTTCTAACTCTATCGGTGGTTCAGCTATCTGCGCTTTCAGTATGGACAGTTTGATGAAAACCTTTGAAGGTCCTTTTAAAGAACAAACCACAATGAATGCGAATTGGTTACCAGTTCCACAGTCTAAGGTTAGTCTTTGTACTATATTTTAAAATAATTTATTTGCAAAGTTAGAACGAAAGGTTTATCTGCAGCAAAGCAAAATCATCCGTTAAGTAAAGTTAATATTTGCATGTTTTAAAGTTGTATTGACAATTGATATTTCCTTTTCAATTTCTGCTTTGAGGCAATTCTCGACTTTCCTCTTTTTCAACTTCTTCGTAAATTCCTATATTTGTGCCTTTATCTGTCAATATCAGGATGTGCTTCTATGTTTCTCCATTTCCTTCATAGTATCTGCACTTTAAGTGAACATTGATTTGTGACCTACAGATTTTAATTTGAAAAAACCTTAGCCCACCATATTTTAAAGATATAATTTAAATAGCGGTGAAGAAAACGTCTGTAGCCTGTTAATAATATTCTGGATCACTTCCCATGCCTCATACTTATCTATATTATGACTGATCGCCTGTTTTGTTAAATGTTCTCAGCTTGTTTTTTTCAAATTGGATCTTCACATTGGTGTTAGCTGTGTGAAACCAAGTATCATCATTTTATCCGCTTCTTCGCACCTGCTGCGACCCCTTTATCCTGGTTGACCATGCTTCCCAACAGCAAAACAACTTATCCAGTTACATTTCATCAGGCCTTGCATTAACTGCCAAACAAAATATTGCTAAAAATTTCCAAGTTGAAACAATAAATTTTAAAAAGCTGGATTTGGGAAACTGTTTGGTCTACAAAGATTGTTCTGATAGCAAATTTAGACTACTTTGAAAACGTTTCATGTAGTTATTATCGTAAAACAAGTCCTTCAGGGTTAAAATTGCCATAAACTGAAAAAAGGACGAGAATATTGCGGTTTTTTGGATTTTGGCAACATTGGGTTCGGCGCTCGAGGTCGAAAACTTGGATTATTCGTTGTGCTAACATCATAAATAATTCAGCAAAAAATGAGAACTACCGGATCTGGCACAAGGTCCCCCCATTCAGGCGATGGGTTACTGGACTATACATTAGAACCTAGAGTTTTTAAGCACTTCTTTTGATATTCATTTTTATAAATTGAAGAAAAAACAGTTCGTACTTGATGAAATTCCAAAATAGGATACAAAATAATCAAATGATAAAATTAAAATTTGATATGTTGCTCAATCAATTCTGTTTGTGAAATTTTACCACGTTCTTATTTTGTATCCTATTTTAAAAAGTTTGTGATTAACGTATTTTGAAAAACAGATTATTTTTATTAGTTTTTTAAATGAAAGTATAAATTTAATAATATTTCAATTTGTCTCATTTTTGTAAAGAGTGCAAAATAGTTTTACTTAGAAAAGCACCCATTTTCTTCTCATATTTATAAAGAGAACTTATGATAAGTCTATGATAAAATTATTGTTTAAGTTAAAAAAGCAATTATGGATATGGAAAGTAGATCCAAAATGGTGGTAGGTAAGCAGAGCTTTATTGAAAGAAATCAGTCGTGACCAAACTTAATTTAATACGTAATAGAAACCACAACTTTGTAATATATTGTTGCTAAATAAAATTATTGTCTTTGGCAATCCAAAATACTATTATGTTCTCTTAAGGTTTTTTTGGGAATAGTGAAGCTATTAACACTGATTAATAGATCTATCACTATTCCCGTGTGAAGTAACGTACAGTGGGTTGCCTAAATTTACTCTCTTCATGTGGTTACATATTATAGTTTACTTCAGCCAATCATGTAACTTGCAGCTTATTCCTCCCCTTCTCCAAGCAGAATATATTCCAATGATTTAAGTAGTTTTAAAATGCAGTTAATCATATTGTGTAATGACATTATTTATTTGCAGGTGCCTGAGCCTAGACCAGGTCAGTGCGTAACAGACAGTCGCACTCTACCTGATGTATCCGTCAACTTTGTAAAATCTCATTCTTTGATGGACGAATCAGTTCCTCCTTTTTTCAGTATGCCTCTTGTAGTCAGAATAAGTTGGCAGTAAGTGTTACTATATGTTAGTTAAGCCTAACTATTTTTAACAAATACTCTTTATGATACAGTGCAGTAAAAATATATCTAGACTGAATTGATTCCCATTTTTATGTTTTGTGCACAAACCGAAGTTTTTCAACTAACCAGAATTTATTAAAAACAAAAATATGTTACCAATACAAACAAAAGTAGGTAAATCAATTGTTTGTTAAAAAAATGTTTCAAAGAAGGCAAGGTGTATTCAACTAAATTGGAAAGAATAGAGGTGACATTTTATATCAACCAAAATTTAATTACTGTAAAACCTCTTAACCCCAGTAATTCGAACGCCATAGGAGGAAAAAAATAAAAAATTTAGCGATTGATATGCTGGACCAGTGCAAATCAAACAAATTCTAAATTTAGCAGCCAAAAAACGCACTTCATCGTTAATACAGAACAAAATTAGTGACGTTTTTAAATTTTATTTGAATGTTTTCTACTGTAATATTTTCCATACTACGTTTATTAAAAATATACTGAATGTCTTCTTTTTTTATATATATATAAACAATATTTTAAACTGCAAAGTATTTCTCATTTTTCAATAACGGTAACTCTTATGATCCATTTTAGCCATGTTTTAGCTGTTAAGTTATGTGAAAAGCACAATATGTTCTTTAATCCGAACGATTTGATAGTCCGAACCCCTCCGGTTCTAATTAGTTCGTATTAGAAATGTTTAAATATCAAATTAGTGGGTTTTTAATATTAGTAATAGTAAAATTGTTATTAATATGTGGTTTTGTTATTTCAGATATAGGTTTACTACGATTGCTGTAGATCCTCAAGTCAAATCCATAAATGGAAACACCTATGATGTTCTTTTTATTGGAACAGGTAATTATAACGTTATTTTGAGTGTAATTTTATATTACCTTAGTTTTATTCTGTCAATGTTTGCCGTTCGCAACGTTGGTAACATTAAAAAACACTACATGTACATAAAAAACACTCAGATGTACACTGACACATATAAAGTTAAAAGTTAAAGTCAAAACGACCGTCTTGTAAGAAATGACGGAAAACAAAGATTGTCTGACAGAATAAAACCAAAGTCATATATGTTTAGGAACAATACTGTTAGGCTACCACAAATAAATATTGAGTGTAAATTTATAAATTATGAATTGTCATAAATTTATTTTGCTTGTAATTAAAAATTGTGTGTGTTCGCAGACGATGGTAGAATTGTAAAGGCGATCAACGTAGCTACACCGGACTCTGATCCTCAAGTGCATAGTATTATTATTGAAGAGATTCAAGTTCTTCGTTCAGGAAGCACAGTCAAAAGTTTGAACATTGTGAGGGGTGAAGAAGGCAAAGACAAACTGCTTGTGCTTTCAGATGATATTATACACTCTATTCCTTTGCACAGATGTAGTTCGACGAAAATAACTAATTGCAGGTGTGTGCTATGTTCGTAGAACAATGTGGAATATAAATAATTGATTTAATGATCTGTGTATTGCAAGTGTAAAAGAGTTTTAAAAGTAAAAAATACATTTATGAAACATTTCATGTTTTATACAAATTAATGTATTTATGTAATATTATTTTTTATTAATTTAAAATATTATTACGTCATATTAGTCAAAATGTTTCTACCAGTAGCGAAATTAACATAAGTAACGGAGTAGATTTTTTGCATATAGGTAACAAAGTAACCAGCAAGTTGCTTGTTTACCTGTGGCGTAACAAATCTGAGAGTGACCGGACATTCCTGAATAGACATGGGCTTAGTGATTTTTTAACGGTTTACGAATGTTTCCTAAAGATTCCAGACATTTCCGAGTTGTGCATGTTGATTCGCTTCATTCTCTTTGATCTTTAAATGTATCATACTACATACAATTAGTAAGAACAGTTTCTACACTGTTCATTTTGGTTTCTGCCAATTCGTGCAGTTTGTAACTTCAATACCACTAGTCGATCTCATTGATCTGATTTAATATACTTTTTTTTTAGTACTGTGTGTTTTTACTTCTAATCTCAAGACGCTTGTTTTGTATCTGTTGAGCCGTGCAATCTTGGTTGTAATTCAAAAGCTACGAGCACCTCAGTGTTCTTTGAATATTTTACATTGTTTTAAGAAGCTTAGTTTTGTTAATTTTAATATAATAATGTTTGTGTGTGTGTTGTCTTTAATATGAGGGTTGTATTATATTGAATGGTAGCCTACTCTTGAGTAAAATATAATTGTTAATAGCCACTAACCTAATGAAAAAAAACACAATTTTTTATATTTTTGGATAACTTTTCAATTTTAAATTAGGGATTTTATGTGAAGTTACCAGTTAAAAAAATGTATTTTACTTTTATTAAAATGTTTTTAAATGTTATAGAAGAAGTTTTATTATATTTTAGTAAGTTGAAATAAATAAGTTAGAAAATACTGGCTGGCCCAAAAAGAGTAGTCACTTTTGGAAAAAAAATAAAACTTGTTAAATTTTTTAAATTTACATTATGAATTCTGTAGTTTATCCATTCTCAAACATGTAGTTATAAATCCAAACAAACAAAAAACCGTTCATGTATAGAAAATTACTTCTGAAAGACAGCATCCTTCTTCGTGTAAGCTCATACAAATTTTCCTTCAAAGTCCTCTATCACTTTCACTACAGTTTCACGTTAACATACTGTGTAACGAGCGATGGCTGACACACAATGTTAGAGCGCCACCTTGTGGAGCTACAAAGACTCTGAACTGACATTCTCGATGTACTCTGGAGTCAGTTCAGACAAACCCAGGAGATTTATTTTCCATAACTGATCCCGTTGTTTGGACTATAATCGCCCAACGAAGTATTGATCTGCGATCGGGGAGCAGTTGCAGTTATAAATGATTTGCTGTTTCAGAAGAACTGCTCCTCAGGGAAACGCTGTGTTTAACTTTCCACTGCGCCATTACTAGACAGACTGCGTTCTGTGCCTGACGGTCACTAACCTTCTCCCTCCTACTCTACTCACTTCAAATCCGACCATCCATTATGCACCACTCTGTATTACCCTATCAACATTTTTATGAAACTTTGAATTCATGAATTTTATGCACTTTACTTTGAATTCAGTTTAGCCTATGTTTTGTTTAATAATTTACTGTTGAAAACTCCTGAGATTCTCTTGATAAAAAACTGTACATGTGATAGATTCCGAATGCAAGTTATATCACCTATACCATACTAGTAACACCACCTATAATGCTTGTAATACCATGCTTGTATGCCATATACATTATGAAAGTAATATTTTTTTTAAATTCGAAAGTAATTAATTTTAGTTTTTGAAGTTTAGTTGACACCCAATAACAATCTTCTATAAACTCATAAAGAATAAGTATACTTGATTGTTTTTAAACATTATTATCAAATTAAAATAGTTAAGCTTCTTAAATATGGAATATTTTTATTATTATTTTTAGTGATTGCATAAGGCTGCAGGACCCTTACTGTGCTTGGGATTTGCGAGAGAAGAAATGTGTATTCCACCTGGAAAACAGCAACAAGAAGAATTTTGTCCAAAATGTTACACGTGGAGAACACAACGCTTGCCCATCAAAACCATGTAAGTATACAACACAATGAATTAAAAAAATAATAATAACAATACACACTAATTCTCACACAAATATGTTTAATGATCAAACGCGTTTCAACGACAAAGTCGTCATCCTCAGTAGTGATACATGAGCTACAACTAAAAACTTATAACTAGTTTAGCCTAGGACTAAGCTACATATTTATACCCCTCTACAAGAGTGGGCATGGTCTTAGCATATAAACTACCAATAGGGTTATAGTAACAACAGATAACAACAGAAAGTGAATAGGACAGAGAGTGAGGGTAATATTACAGAATAGTATTGGTAATATGTAACAGTTATAGGCTATTATAAAATAATAAATCCAAGCAAACTATATTATAAAACAATATTAATAATGATAAAAGTAATTTAGCAAATAGTTTTGACTTACTAACATATTAAATAACATTAAAGTAAAATAACTTTCTAAGTTAAAAGTAACGGCCATGTGAAAATAAGTTATATGACTGTAATATGTATATATTAATAATTTTAAATATAATAGTTCAATTATTACAAAATAAGGAGAACACTAACAATGTGATATAATTAACATAAACTGGTTAAATGAATTTAATAAGGACAACGGTATATGTAAAACAATAATAAAACAGCAATAGTGAATCTAATTATATAACAATTATCTAACACATTGTCATGCGTAGCTACCTATACTGGATTCTACGTTCACCGTGCTGTACAGAGGGCTCGTAAGCCATGTTATTCATACGACAGTCTCAGCGGTACTAGCCAACTAAAAAACATCAACTCCCATACAATGCTTGTACAGTTGATGCAACCCGCATGACAATAGACATGATGTTCCTTGTAATGGTAGTAGCCTGTCTATTCTCCCATAAGATCTGTACTGCACGGTGAATATCATTTTAAAATCAAAAGAATGAGCTTTAAGAAAATGTATACACTTCAAAGGTTTATTAAAAAAAAGAAAATGGTAACAATGATGAAAAATTGTAAAAAACAAAAATAGTTACATAGCTGTTTAGTTTGTCACCCATCTTATGTTTCTATAAACTAATAAATAAAGTTTTAAAAATGAATCCTACGGCTAAAATAAAGTATAACTGTAAAATAAATGTAAAAAATAAACAATAAAAACACAAGTCAAAATTCACAGATAACCTTACAATTTCTTCAGTTGTCTTTTCTCCGTTTAATGCGTGGAACACTATTATTATTACTTTATAATTACAAACACTAAAAAAACACTTACGAATTATAAACTTTGCATCAATAATAAACCACTGATAAATGAAAAAAAACTTACAACACAATCAGAACTAATGACAACACACATCGAGTTACATCGAGTTACATCGCTAAGCAGACAAACGTCGATTGCAGAATGCATACAGCTGATCAGACACGATTGTAATACAACCATCTGATATTTAAATGATATTTTTGTTGGCCAGTGTTATAAAAATTCCAAAGGTCAAAGACATACAAATTAATACACATGACGAGAATGCCTGAACCCGAATATATGCCGACTGAGCTGAGCTGTAGAATTAAATAGAGAGGCCCAAGGTATACTCGGGCATCGGTAGCTGGCACCTCGAACCCGACCCGACCTATACTCAGGCTCAGAGTTCAAAGTTTTAAAAAAATTTTATAAAATTTAAATAGTACATTTTTTAAGAACCTTAGAGACCAGTCATACAAGTAGTTGCAGGTGCAAACATATTTATTTAGACTTATTTGTTGGTAATACAAAAAATGCAAAAACAAATTTTCTAAACACATTTTTTTATATGTACTTTAAATTAATGTTGCACTTAATAAAAAATTCAATGAAAAATTAAAACGAATTAAACACGTGTTTGACTTGACTTGTCAGTAAATAAAACAATTTTGAAGTTTTTCAGATTTTTTAGTTTTACCATCTAAACTTGTGGTAATTAAAAAAAAAACGGGCCTATTGTTATTGGTACTTCAAAACATAACTGTTGCATTTTTTGCTCTAACAATAATAGTTAAACCACTGTAAGTTTTGTCTTCTTGCTTATCCGCCTTTCTTAGCTTTGTCTTTCTTTCGCTTGACGCGTTTCGGGTAGACCCCATCTTCAGAAGCTTTGTTTGCTACTATGTAAGTTTAATAAGTGAACATAAATAAGCTTATTAGTATTTGTAAATTTTATAAATGGTATAATATAATAAACACCATCTTGTCTGCTTGTGCCGGCTCTTCTGTCCCGTAATTCATTAATCCTGCAACTGAATCCATGTGGTTTATTGCCAACTTAGTAGTCAAATTAAACTTAAAAATTACTAAATTTTACCAAACATTACTACTTTACATATCAATCATTTACAGTTGTCTTACCAAACCAGCTGACTTTTAAATCAACCGTTTTACTTGCAGACATGAACTTATATTTATATGAATTCTTTTTTTATTGTGATACAAAAATTACTAGCTCTTGTAAGCTTGAACTTGTAAAATTTCCTACTGATGTTAATAACATGTGAAACAAACCCCAAACAAAAATTTGAGTGGTAGTGTTAATGGTTCTGGGTCTTATAATCTATAAAGTATTTATATTTTATTTATGGCTATTGTTTTTGTTCACAGTTCATAATGTAATGTCAGCTGTAGCTTCTGAACCCTTGGACAATGATTTAGGAGGTATGTATTATCAAACACTATTTAGTTAGATCTTATAATTTATACATTATTTTGTATTATTTCTTATAGTGAACATGTATTTCAAGAGAGATGTTAGTTCATTTCTTGTCCCTTGAAATATTAATTCAAAAAACTAATGAAAAATATTTAAATTTCAGATGAAGATAACAAGTTCATTTGCCCGAAGTGCCCTGCTTGTAACCCTTCAATATGCGCCAATGGTAAGACGAATTCAAAATTTATAGTCAGCTATTTGTTTACTAAAAATATATGACAATCAAAAATATCTTCACATATTTTTGTTAATAGCCAGAAATTCCTTAATTAATTGTACAGAAACGGATAATAGCCCAGTCGGTATAGGTTAAAACTACCAGTAATTTTCAATACGGCTGATTTTTTTTATAAGTACCTTAAAGTATGTAGATTGACATAAAAAAAAGTTTACCAGTCTATTGATTTCCCAAAGTCGAAAAAAAATCGATTATCATTTTTTTCCGATTATCCTTAATATTTCGAGCTGGGATGAAGATAGAGAAAAATAAAAAATACCACCGTACAGGGGAGGTATTTTTCAACAAAAAAGGTCATATGTATTTATTTCGTCCGAGCAATGGTTTGTCTGAAAAAAATTCGATAATGCAGGTATGTATTTTGCAGCAGGGGAAATCACGAAAAGGGGACATCTTATTCATATATGAAGCATTGGCTAATTCTAAATTGGCCGAATTTTAATATATCGAATTGAAACTTGACGTAGGAGTTAAAATATATATTTTAAACATATATGCTGAGTCTCAGCTTGTTTTCTTGACCTTTTTGTTGAAAAATACCTCCCCTACATGATGGTATTTTTTATTTTTCTCTATCTTCATCCTAGCTCGAAATATTAGATAATCGAAAAAAAAATGATAATCGATTTTTTTTTCGACTTTGGGAAATCGATAGACTGGTAAACTTTTTTCTATATTAATCTACATACTTTAATGTACTTATTAAAAAAAAGTCAGCCGTATTGTAAATTACTGGAACTTTTGGTCTAGATTTACCCCTACCGACTGGCCTATAATGAAGTTTATTTTTAACATATCACTGTAAAAAATATTACATTGAACTTATTAAGAAAATTGAGCTATGCAGTTAATATTTATATTAAAATATACATTTTATAATTTCATTCAGGAAATGACATACAAATTTAAAAGAATATAGCAAAACAACTTTTAAATGAAATTCCCTATATCTTAGGGAAATATAAACAATAGCTACAGGTCGTGACATGTCAATTTTAACATTTACCCCTGCTTAACTAATTTCAGAAAAGGTCAACAATAAACATTGATTTTTTAATGTTTCTAGGTTTTTCTTGTAGGCGTTTGTAAATCCTAAGGTTTACTATTAAATGCTTTATCTTTTACAATGAACTAAGAATATTGATTTAACGATTTGAATAAAATAATAATAATATTTGTTTTTATTTTAGAACTGGACAGCAACATAATTCCTGGAGCTCAAGAAAAGATTATGATTTACACAGCAGACACACTAGGCATGGCTGTAGCTACATCTGTCTTAGCAACGTTAGTTGTTGGATTCGTTGCTGGATTTCTTTTTTCTCGGCACTTTCGTCAAGATTCAAGTTATTCTAACATGCCCCTTCACAGTCATCAACAACTTAATCGGTATGTTAAAGCCTATAAATCCATAATTTATCACTTTTTTTCCTTGTGTTCCGTAACTTACATAATTATTGCAACTTACAATTCATGGTGAAGGAGGTTGGGTTACTGGGATAGTTTTCAGAGGAGCTTGTTTGTCATAAAAAACTAATTTAATTTTACTAGAAAGTTCTATATTAGTTTATCTGTCATTTAACTCTACGATTTTATACCCTTCAGAATTTACTTCATCGGCAGTGAATACGTTGTGATCAAATTTCTCAAAATTTCTAATAAGGACTTAACTATTCACTTTGTTATTCTGAGATTATATACAAAGTAAATGAAATTATGTTTGGAGGTCCCTGGGAAAGCCATCTGACCGAGACCTAAGAAAGGACTAATAGGTCAAGAGTCGTATTAGAGAAGGCTGTGACATGTGTTGCTAATAATGGCAACAAAGACAAGTTACTTCTACAAAATATATTTAATAATTATGACTTCTCGAATAAGATTATATTTTTTGAGATATCGGCATTAATGGCTACATTAGACAGACACCCTACCTTGCTCCTAGGTAACTCTACTCAAATAATTGTTATACGATACATTCACAATTTTGATTCAGCATTTATTTACACCATTTTTAAATCTCTACCACATTTAAATAAACAGTACCAGATAACTAGCGCATACTTTCTCCCAGTTGAAACTTTATACCTTCCCAAGAGTAGCATAGGAGGTGGTTATTTAGAATTGCAAAAGTAGGACATACCATGGAAAATATTACATGCATGTAACACACATCCATAGTATGTTATAATATTATTATTATTAAAACTATTCAATTTGGAACAAATTTGCACCAAACATTCAATTATATTGTATATTATATATATTATTCAATGTATAGATGCACAAAAAAAGGTTTTGAAAAATTTTGAAAAACAACCCCCATTTTGTCCAAAAACCCCCAAAAATTAGTTATTATTATTATTATTATTACCTAAACGAGAATTTTTAGAACGACGTGGATTTTTGCATATAGTAGGGTACATTAAGGGCTACAAATAAGCCAAATTTTATCAAAATCGTTAGAGCCGTTTTTTTATTAAAAAATAATAACAGATTTTTTAGAGTTTTTTTGCCAAAAAGAGGGTTGTTTTCCAAAATTTGTCAAAACTGTTTTTCATACATCTATACAGGCCTACTTGACATCTCTGGTGCAAATTTGTTTGAAATGATCGAATAGTTTTCGCTCTAGCTTTGTACACATACAGACAGACATTTTGTAAAAACAACTTTTTGGACTCGGGGGGGGGTCCCAAAATGGATATTTCCACAAAAATCTCAACATCGATTTTTTTTGCGATCATTATACTTTCTCTATACTATAGTATAGTGAGAAAGTAAAAAGTATTTCACTAGCTTATCAACAATCCTGCAAAAGAATAAAAAAAGTTTACCTTACATAAAGAAAGGCCTAATTTTAATAATAAATGTTTTTTAGAACGTTTAGAATACTAAATAAAAAATAATCAGAATTATATTAAAAATAGTACACTTCATTGTTAAGACAAACTTGTCCAATCGTATTATAATAGTTTTTATAAATAGCAAATGTATTTTTGTTTTTTGCAGATTAACTGATGGCAACTTAAATCCAGAAGTAGGTTCTTCATATTTACCACCGTGTGCGAATAACAAACCTGCAATAAATCTCGTTTTAAATGTCCCACCAAAAAATGCAAACGGAAAGAACGCCAACTCATCGACGGACAACAAACCGATCCAGAAAGTGAAGAAGACTTACATATGATTAAAGAAGCGGATGAGTGATTCAATGTTGATCAGTATTTTTGTGCGAGATTGTTCTTTTTAAACAGTAACTTCCTAACGCTTCCATGACATTTCGAGTGAACAAACGAACAAAAGAAAGAACAATATGTTAGTACGTGTAGTGTGAAATAAAATACTCATTAAAACAAAACCTTAAACGAGAAAGTGTTTGCAGCAGCACCAACTCAGGACAATTCAGTGTACATTATTTGTAATTATTTTTATTTTTAGCGTGTAAGTGCTAATAGCGGAGAAACAAGGGTATAAAGAAGTCTGCCAAAACGTATGGCTAAGCAGAGTACAGTTGTAAAAATATAAATATTTAAGAGATTTTATATTGAAAGATATATTTTAGAATGCTAAGAAAATGAACATTCCAAACTAGGTAGCTAAAAGTAATATTTCTCTCTCGATTCTAGTTATTATGTTATAATGTTAAGAGCAGTGATAAGTATGCTTGGTTTTCTGAAAGCTGTGATTTAAAGTTTTGAAATATATGGATTTAAATAATAATGTAACATATTATCAGCCTTTATAGAACTTTTTAATATCTTGTTGCAGTTATTCGTGGTTAACTTCATTAATTAATGACTTAGTGGTTTTTGTTGACACATAAAATGCAGTTTAAAGTTTAATTTATAGTGAAATTGTAATATATAGTAATTTTGTACCGAATCAAATAGTGGTTAAACTTTATTGTTAAATACTGTGATTAGAATTGAAGTTTTTAAGTTGGTCGAATATTAGAATTACATTTTAAGAAAGTTTAATACACTTTGCCTTAGATGAAATATGCATTATACTTTTTTATTTTTACTGTGTAGTAATACAATTGTCTCTTTTTTCCTCTGTATATTATTTTTAAGTTTTTTAAACATTTCTAAGAACTTGTTACCTGAATTGTAAACATTTGCTTGTAACAATGAATATAAAATTGTAATTCATGATATATTGCTAACAGTTTGTTGAATTCCAACAAATGTAAAAGCATACAATTAGAAGCACTTTATATTTTCTATTTCCATATCAAAATGTTTTAATTCATTTAATCTTCCATTCTAACAAAAAAAATGTTGTAACTAAACATAATTTTTTTAAGCTGGTCGTATTTTCAGTTTTGGGGGATTCTTTTCAGTGTATTGATTTAGTTTTATTGTAAAAGAGTTTTGCTGTACAAAGTACAATAAGTATTTGTGTTAAAACATTTATTAGCAAGATTATGAGAAAAGACTAAAACAATTTACACCAGAAGCGTCTACCATAAAAAAACTGCAAGTTAGGCCTATATCAAAAATTAAAATACAGCTAACTACAAAATTATATTTAAAATTTATGTATGGATTTTCTGTTTCCTTTTAGAATATATATAATAATATGAATGTTTATTTGATATTCAGTCAAATACAATGTGGAGGCCTTCCAAACAAAATGTAAATTGTCACTTAATTATGTAAAGTATTTCACATTATTTTAATTTATAAAAGCACATGATAGTAAATTGAATTTTTATTAATTTTGAAAACTGTATCTGTATGTTAACCAATTGACAATAACTGTGCATCTTAGTTACTGAGCTTGTTAAATGACTTTATAAATTATAATCAAAATCAAACAACACCCTGAATCAGCTACCCCATAACATTTGATCTCAATTTTGGTGACGGGGAGCTAAGAGAGATAAGGGTTGACAATAAACAATTCAACGTAATTTCTTCAGTATTTTAAGTCCTTCTAAGTATGTGTATAGTATGTGTATATTGTTTCCTTTACGTGGCAAAAGTTGTGCAGCACTTGCATAAAAATTTAGTTAAGTGTTTGAAATTAAATTTGTAAA
>JAGFPH010000012.1:2305948-2330716 GCA_018207615.1 Philaenus spumarius | reverse complement strand
GTGGTGTTATAACCCGTTCCTGTGCGAAACAGTTGAACTATATGAAACAATAGGGAACTACCCCTTCCTGTTTGCCACGCCTTAATACTCTGGCCAGTTATCAGTCTCACTCCAACTTGTCAACTAGACGCTTGCCATCAATTGCTTGTGCTTAGTGTTTGTATTGTGTTTTGTCTGTGGTTGGTGAGTTTGACTTCTCAGTCTTAGCTCTGAGATGTATCACGTAGATATTTAAGGTTAGTAGTAATTTGTAGTTTTACTTTGTTCACTCTTACATAGGCCTAGTTGCCTGGGTTTATGTACCGTTAGTATTAGTCACTTGAGAACGGGAATTGATTTGTATTCCCGAAACGTCGTGTTTGATAATTTAACACACAAATGATGGCAAATGTCCGAACATGTAATTATAATATAGTTCATACTTCACTAGTTGAAAACAAAAGAAAAAAAAACATTGCGAAATTACTTCAAAGACAATCAATCACTCTAAAACAATGCCCATTAGGTTCTGCAGGAAAAAGTGGACCTAGTTTCTCCCACCACTCTTGCTACTTCATTCTACTCTCTCATACGGTAAGAGATCATCTGTAGATCATTGGATTGTTTAGTTTTAAGAATTATCTTCGATTGAACCCATGAAACAAAAAAAAAAGCCAGAATTAAATAAATAGGATTTAATTCGTATTACTATTTTAAATCTCCATTGCAGACTAATTGTTCAAGTGAGTTCCGTTAGGCACAGTTTCATTGAAAATACTGTGATAAAAAAAATCCCTGGGAGTTCCGGAGTGCCGATCCGGTGCATTTCGGTCGAAATTAAGTACTGAATGCACCAAATCGGAGGATGTCTTACAAAATACTGTTACCTTTATGAAAAGATGAAAACATTTCCTGTGTTACTTGGGCAACAATGCTCAAGACAATAGTATCAACATTTTAAAGTTAAATCGAAGTACAACTAAACAAACAAAACATACCACTAAAGTTTTCTTAATAGGATAATGTAACTCCGAGTTCGTGAGATTCGGTGTGGTCCATTTATTGAAGTGAAAAGTGTGTGAAGCAACTCTGCAAGTCTTGTGGCTTTTACCGGTTTAAATCTATGTCTTTAACCCTAGTCCTGTCAGACGTCTCATTTGAGACTTCTCAGCACGCCGCAGTAGTCAATTGAATAGTCCGAAACAACTTGACTTGTATTGAATATTTCACACGCTAAAAGTCATCCAATCTCAATAAAACAAAAACCATTGGAAAGGAAATGTTTAAAACTTTAATTTTTGTAATTAAAAATTTGTTCTAAAATGTATATTTATATATGTAGGCATCGTTTTAAAATTGAAGTTGTCTAAACATGCCACGTGAGAAAACCCAAAGAAATGGACCGTGATGGGTTTTCTCGTCTCTTTTTCAAGGCTAATAATCGCTATACAGGCTTATTTTGCAATCGATATATCTATTACAAATTGATATATTTGTATATTGATACTTATATAGATTTGAAGAGAAAACTCTAAATATTTTCGTTTGATATAAGGTAAACTTCATTAGTGTTTGCATTCTATTGGGTATTTCCAAATCAATAGGCGCGTTATCCATTACAGTCCACAGTGCCTAGAAATATATACGATATGTTAGTGAGAGTTTTGTTTATTTGATCTAATTTAGTGAAACAAGTTTATAAAATCAGAATTTTCAAGTATACAGTTCAATTCTATGATTTATTCTCTACAATTTGTTGTACAAATATTTCATTTTTGAGTAAAGCATATATTCCTAAATTACTAATAGGCCTAATTTTAGGCCTTGTAATTTTACTAGCAGTCTTGTAGTAGGAACATAAAAACAATTTTGAAATTGATATATATTTTTATACACTTATATTTAGAACTAAATTACAAAACTTGTGCATATTTTGAAAAAAAGTACAAAAAATGTTTACTACTTTTTAAAGTTAGATTTTTTCAGTTATTGGAAATTTTGTGCTTCCTGAGCTAATAACTTTTCAAATTTTTATATGCATAAATTGTTTAGTTGAATATATGAATCCTTTAGACCATTTTGTACAAAATAGCTATTGAACACTTTTGGATTAGGGAATCATTACTATATTTGGCAAATTTTTGAAAAAATGCTTGCAAAACGCACCAAAATGAACTACAACTATATCATTTCAAATTTACCTTATTTGCTTTGAATAGACCTGCAATTCCACTGGTTAATGCGGATACAGCAGTTCTCTTAGTTTCCATCATTTTATCTAGGTTCAGAGATACGCCTTGAACTGGAATCAAGAAATATTATATATATGCCCCACTTACATAAAAGTCAGGAAACCACACAACACCTGCAAGTAAACAATTTGAATACCCACAACACTTCTCAAGAATTATTAATATTAACTATCAAGTTCAAAATAAAAACGCAACTTACAATTATAGAAATTCTATCTACCAACTTCATTTTTGGGCATAGAAATCATTTCATTTGGTTTGAATAAAAATGTATTGTTATAAAGAAAGATCACAGGAAAAAATAAACTTGACAAGTAAGACACATACCAAGAGTTCCATACCAGCAGCAATCTAAAATAAACTATTATTTTAAAAATAATGGTTGGTAATAATTAGATAGATATATTTCAAATATTTGTAACTTAATGTTTCATAGTTTTGCAGATGAATAAGATTATAACAATTGTTTGATATATTGTTGCTAAAGAGGGCGGTTCACCAACAAAATTTGATTTTATATCAAATTTGGATGGAATATTATTTAGTGTGACATGTGAAATACTGGTGATTTAACAAGACAACACTGCTTTTTAAAATAATTCGATCATGCGAATCGCTGATGAAAGTCGAGCGAATTTCCTAAATTAAGTTTATGTGTTTTAGGGTTTCAACAACTACTTGGGAAATTGGTCTACTCACGAATGCACTGAATAGCTGCCAGCGTGTACGAAATATATTAGTAGAATCTGTTTCCACCTCAACCTCCAGGCCCGCTTCACGCGCTGCTTCTTTCTGCTCGCAATTTAAAAAACTCGCTTTGCGAATTTGCACCTTGACTTTTCGGCCTCGAATAATAGACTGCTTTGCCCGCAGTAGACAAACTCGCTTCGCGAGGTAAAAACTACCAGGTGCTTTTTGGTATTTTACGTTTTGAATGATTTTGGGAGAACTAGACGCGCTATAAGGTTTAGTAAAAAAACTAAATGTGTAGAATAATCTCCTATAGTTATTTCTTTGGATCAAACACCAAAAACATTTCATTCTAGTACAAAAAATTATCACTTCCTGTCAAAAAAGTGTTTCTGATTGTTGGATTTTTTTAACGAACTCATCACAACGACTTAGAAAACTAACCAATGTACCAGATCGGACATAAAATATGGCCGTTAGAGTGTGAACACACACACACACACGCGCATATATATACAGGGTGTCCTGCGACCATATGAACAAACTTTGACACGTTGTTCAGCATGTCAAAAGAAACAAAAAATGTAATATAACATGTGTCCTATCTCATTCCGTTTTCGGTCTGTCTGTCTGTATGTGTTTAAAAAAAAATACTTAATACTTTTAGAAGTAGAAAAGATATTGATTTCAAACTTTGTACACCTATTTGTTGCGTAAACTTTTATCACTGTACGAAAAATTAGAACAATATTTTAAATACTTTCAAAATGGCGGCCGTTCATAATTTTTAAAGTAAAATATCTCAAAAACCGCTGACTTTACAAAAACATTACAAGAGACAAAAAAGTTTACTTTTTTAATGACAAACTCAATGGTTTTTTTTATTTTTTTCTGTAGCTTAAAGGACAACAGAGATATTGACAAAAAAAAGAAAAAATGTATTTCTTGGTAGTTGTCAACAATACCCACAATTACTCTAGAAACAAAATATTTTAAAGTTATTTTGAGCTAAAATAAAAAGTTATTTGCATAATGTTCCGAGCACTTTCTGAGCTGATTCCACTAGCAAAAATAACGGAAAAAGTTAATTTATTCATAGATCTGGAAATGCTTCGTTAGAGAGTTACAGCTAGCGAAAGATTTCACCCGTGTTTCAGATTACTCACAGAAACGAATCCCTATTGAAATATGTAGGGCGTATAATTAAGGTGTACAATTTAAATAAATTTAATTTAATTTACGTAAAATGAGCATATATTATAAATTTAATAAAATAAGTCCCAGTGCTGTAACTGCAGTAATTGTTAATACAGGGTGTCTTGCAACCATATGAACAAACTTTATCACGTTATTCAGCATGTGAATATTATTAATACTAAATAATTAATAAACTACAAACTTTATCAAAAAAAGTTAAAACACAAAAAAGTTAGACAATTTTAAGACAAATAACATGAAGAATAATTTATTCTTATTGGCTGAAGGATAACTAAGAAAATTACATACAATTTAATTAATAATATCAATTATAGTAACAATTAAATAATAACTTATGAACAAATTAACCTCAAATGCAATGTATTGCACTTTGGTTTTAAAATACCACTACAAACTAATAATGTTTAGTATTATTTCAATAATTTTACACCTTAATTAATGCCCTACATTTTTCAATAGGGATTCGTTTCTGTGAGTAATCTGAAACACGGGTGAAATCTGTCGCTAGCTGTAACTCTCTAACGAAGCATTTCCAGACCTATGAATAAATTAACTTTTTCCGTTATTTTTGCTAGTGGAATCAGCTCAGAAAGTGCTCGGAACATTATGCCAATAACTTATTATTTTAGCTCAAAATAACTTTAAAATATTTTGTTTCTAGAGTAATTCTGGGTATTGTTGACAACTACCAAGAAATACATTTTTCCTTTTTTTTGTCAATATCTCTGTTGTCCTTTGAGCTACAGAAAAAATTAAAAAACCATTGAGTATGTCATTAAAAAAGTAAACTTTTTTGTCTCTTGTAATTTATTTGAGATATTTTGAGATATTTTACTTTAAAAATTATAAACGGCCGCCATTTTGAAAATATTTAAATATTTTCTAATATTTTTTTCTGTTCTAATTTTTCGTACAGTGATAAAAGGTTACGCAACAAATAGGTGTACAAAGTTTGAGCTCAATATCTTTTCTACTTCTAAAAATATTAAGTATTTTGTAAAAAACACATTTAGACAGACAGACCGAAAACGGAATGAGATAGGACACATGTTATATTACATTTTTTGTTTCTTTTGACATGCTGAATAACGTGACAAAGTTTGTTCATATGGTCGCAGGACACCCTGTATAAAGTTTTTAATGTAAAGTGTTCTGGGTATCGGGGTCCGGGTGATCGTTGCTCATTTCCTACTCCCGACCTTAGGTCTCACCATAAGAGTTACTGCAATAGCTCTTCTTTCCTATGGAAATTCGCTAAAAACTTTATATTTTAGCAATGATGTTCTGTATTTTAGTTATAAGTTGTTTGCTAGACTATTTCAAAGTGTGTTCAGTTTTTACAATAAATCAGCATATTGCTTGTTAGAATAAACTTTGAACTCAAAATCTCACAACTACAAACTATAACAGTTATAGTTAAGTTAACTAGTAACAGGTATAGTTAGTTAGTTAGTTATAATTGAGTTATAGTTGAGTTATAGTTTGACTATTGTAGCTGAAGCATTTCTGAAGATGGCGACTTTGTCGTTGAAACGCGTTTGAGTTATTAAATGTATTAGTTGTGAGATTTTGTGTTCAAAGTTTATTATATCAAGTATATCTTCTCACAAGTGTCATGTACCAAATCCCATCTCAATTAAATTACCATATAGCCATAGATCAATAATATAATTGCCAATAGAAACCTAGTCTATAACAGTAACCTACAAATAAAAAGGAAAAATCTAACCTATGCAAACAAACTAGCCTAGAGGTTATCAAAATTAATACCAACCTTCAGAGATAAGAAAATTAATCGAATAAACCAATAGAAATACTTATGTTTCATAGACAATACATAAATATGTCATATAAAATAACAAATCGTAAAACAAAACTAGCCTAAATCTAGGCCTATCAAAATTTACCAACACTTGACAACTAATATAACTTTATTAACCAATCACCACACCAGAAAGTCACAATACACATTATTTATTTATCAACTGAATTATTCTTTATTGTAAATCCAAGTCAAGGGAATGCATGTAAATGTTGTGTAATTATCTGTGTCTGTGAAAGATGATGTTATGGCCAGAGTTTTAAAATGAAATAAATTTTACCACGTTTTCTGTGCAAATATTTTGTTACGCATAAATATTTCTGTTTCATAGAAAACTGTTCAAATTGAAAATTTTCTTCCACTGTAAATCCTCACCACCAATCATAGTGGATAAAAGTAAGTTAGTTATAGTTTGGTTACTGTAGCCCGTGCAACACTGAGGATGGGGACATATTCGTTGAAAAGCATTTGAAGTTAGTAAACGTATTTGTTGTGAGATTTTGTGTTCAGTGTTAAAATTTGATCTAGTGGATAGTTATTCACGGTAAAAAAAATATTTTATATTATATTTATCAAAATATATTTATAATATCTCTCAACATTTCTTCCCCATTGTGATGTAAATATGAAATTCCAACAAGTATTTTAAAAGTCATATAGGTTACTAGGGGTTCGCTACACTCACTAACCCTGACGGCGACCCATTGCAAAGCCAATGCAATCAGATTGTTGTAGACTTTGATATTTTCATGGAAATGACGATTGAGCGGTGACTTATACATTACCAATTGTTGCGTTTGTATAATCGCGCGTACATTTTTAATTCAACAGCTGTGATCCGTCAAGTGTCGTCCTCTAGCGGACTGGCATCCACTGCGTAGATTAATCAACCATCCAGATAAGCGCTAGCATAGCTTAGTACAATCTGAGTTAAGAAAAGCCATTTTGTCTTTATTCATTGCTAGAAAACGATTTCGTTACACAACAAGGTTAACCACATGACTGCTTGCGTTAACGTCGGGAAGTGTTTGTGCATAAATCATTTAAATTAAGTATCGTTAATCTACATCAACAATGTGAGTGTATGATAAAAATTAACTTACCGATCTTTGAAATTTAAAGTTTAAAAAACAAACATGTGTAATTCTACATAGCTTCCAACCCAGGTAAGAGTCAGTTTGCTTCCATTTATACAACCACTTGGTTTATTCATTGTATTTCACTTGTGTGTAAAATAATTTTAAATAATAAACTAGACAGTGTCATTTACTTTATAAGAAAGCCTTTCTATTCAAAATCAGCCAAGTAAAATCAATTCAATTGTTTTCAGCCTAATTAACAAGTTAACTTTAATTAAGAAAGTGAAGTATTTTATTTGGTGTTTTGTTTCATTTGAAGTGTTTACAATAAATTTCACTTCAATAATTTCTGTGCAAATGTATTCAAGAAAAATTAACGTTCATGGCAAATTTCTTTGAGAATTATGTAATTAGTTTGACTTAGTAAATTATCAGAGCTTAACCTTATACTGTGGAAACATGCAACTTCAAAATGTGTCAGAGCTTGTTAAACTTTGTATTACCTTGATTGCAATGAAAATGAAACTTAACTAAAGCAGATGTTTTTCAACAGTGTAATCTGGGTTCAACTTTGACATTACAATTCCACTTCAACTTTAATTTACTACTTCAACTCAACTTTAACTAGTCAACTTAGACTTCAAGTGTACAACATCTGATTTCAAACCAAGTTTATGTCTACCATATGTTAATTAATTACAATAGGCAATAATTTCACTCAGCTTTAATTCTGCATCATAAACCATACTACAGAATCTTACTGTTTTTAACTATGTTAGATTGCCAATCTATTTATTTAACCTTCACTTTCTGCAGGAAGTGTAAGGTGATTTTTATTTTTTTTTTGCAATATATTTTTGTTTTGGCTGAATAATTAAGTACAAGGCTTATTTAATAAATAATTGGGTGGAGTAGCATGCCAATTTAGAGATTCCAATCCTCAAAGGATTATATTTCTAAATTAACTAAGTGATATCACAATCTTTTCCAAATTTAACCATACAATGTTTTTCTAACTTCATTTTATTTTAAATAATTACAATTAATAGTGGCCAGATAGACTTAAAATTTAGGTTAGTGTGCCTATTGTTATATTTAAGCTAAAATCTCATTTGTGTTCAAGTAGACACACCTGTGCCAATTATTATAATTGTACTAAATCTATACATGTAATTATTTTTTTTAATCTTATTGTAAATTAAATTCTGAATAAATGAAAACAGGTGGGTTTTGTTAATAAAATTTTTTGGGAGGGTTATTTAATAAATATTGTATCTCATTAAGGGGCATATAAATTTTCTATATTTTATTGTTAAGGGCATATAACTTAAATTTCACAAATTGTTTTCTCAACTGACAAATAAATCAGTTTAATTAACTTTGAGTGAACATTTATTTGTAAATGATAAACCAAGTGTCAAAAGAATAATATTTCAATTTGAGGTAAGTGCAACCAAACATTTCATTTGATTAGGGAATTTGACATGTACCATCTGTCTGCCCAGTACGTGTTCCAAAATTTACTGTAGGTGGTACACAATGTAAGGCCGAGATCGTAATAGACACGACCATCCCTAATAATTCGAATTGCGAAATGTGTTGTAATTTCACCATTAATATTTAAATAATCATTTGTTTGCTTTTACCTAATCTAAAGAAATAAGATTAGTTAGTTGTTTTGTTCATTCTGAAGAATAATTACCTGATTATAAATTTGCCAAATCGGTTGCAAATAAACGTGCTTTGGTTCATTGAAGGCCTAAAATAAAATTATGTTGATTTATGCTGTTTTATTTATAATATGGAACAACAAATGTTTGAATTTAATTATAATACAGAAAGCATTTTTTGTTTGCTTTTAGTTTATTAATCTAACCTAATAAACGGTACCAGGAACTTGCACATACTTTCTCACATACTTATTTAAATTACTAAACAGATTTACTGTGACTTCAAAATCCTTAAAAAAACTAAAAGAAACATTTATCAATCATTTATGGCTAGCTTATCAGAAAAGCTTGTATAGACTATGTGTTGATTTATCAAAGTAAGTTCGGTACAAAATAAAAGATGAATTATCTTATCTGAATTGTGATAATTCTTTAGCTACGCCTAATAAAATATTGTAGGCCCTACTTTAATGATTGTAGAGAAAATAATATTAAACTAGTTTAGTGGGTAAGAAGTACAAATTATGTTTACCACATTTGCACAGTAAAAAGATAAAAAATACTGATTGAACAATCTATGCATGTAATCTATATATTATATAAGAGGCTTTGTCCTGACTGAATTACTGATTGACAACATAGACTCAATGGAGCAAAACATACTTGATACAAATACGAAAATTTAAAGGTATATTCTTATGGGGTCATAGACGCACACTAAGAACGGATTTTGTAAATATTTTATTTTAAACCATAAAAATAGTGAAAATTCAGATAATCAAAAGCTTAGCAACACATGTTTGTTTACATTCATTACCATAGCAACCAACTTAGCAAATTTAGGATAAGTTTATTATTTTTCACAACTAACAGCTTTTTTTAGGTTAGATTTTCAAATTAAAAGCAAACGCAAACAAAAATAAATTAAAAATGCTTTCTGTATTATAGTTCAATTCAAACATTTGTTGTTACATACTATGAATAAAACAGCTTAACCCATTCGCTTATAACGACGGCGATCCGCCGTCCCGCTCTCGGTTGCCATTATGTTAAGTGACGGCAAATCGCCGTCCACCATTAAATCCTGTTTTAGCCAAATTAGTTCCTAAAATATCCAATAGATCGCATATGCATCTTGTTCTACAAGCTTCAGGCTTTCTTTTGGTTGTATTTTCATCTTCCATGGCCTGTCCAATCGGCAAAAACGATTGACTGAAAATTTCAATGTACCAGCTGATGCACAAACTCTGTGTTGACAGCTGACTGTTTTGTTTATTTACATTGTCATCTTACAACATATTTTGATTATTTTAAACTCAATTATTCAATTGCAAAGTGTTGTTTTATAATAAAATATATAACTTTTATTTGTTGATGAGTGAGGAAAGGAATTTAATGAAAGTGTCTTTCATAATAAGACACTATCTGTTATCTTTTTTTCAGTTAATGTCATTTAATAATAAATTTGAGTCTTGACGAATATAATGTATTTTTTTCAAACCTACAGTCAATTCTGATTAGAAAAATAACAACATTTTATACAAAAATACCAAATTCTGTGTAGAAATAAAAATATAGTAAACTATGTGAAAACACCAAGAAAAAAATCGTTTTTTTAGCCCAGTCTGGTATTAAAAAAAACTTTAAGTGAATGGGTTAAATTAACATAATTTTAGGTTTGGCCTTCAATGAACCAAAACATGTTTATTTGCAACCAATTTGACAAATTTATAATCAGTTAATTATTCTTCACAACGAACAAAGAAACTAACTAATCTTATTTCTTTAGATTAGGTAAAAGCAAACAAAAGGCTTGCTGTATTATAAGTTAAACATCAGGTGTTACAAAATATTATATCGTTTCCTTTAGTTGGTAATATCGAAATTTGTTTGAATTGTTGATTATTTAAATATTAATGGTGAAATTACAACACATTTCGCAATTCGAATTATGAATTTTCGTGTCTATTACGATCTCTGTCTTACACTAGTAATGTATAAGACACTGCTTCGTCGTAATTTCCATGAAAATATCAAAGCCTACAACAATCTGTTTGCATTGGCTTTGCAATAGGTCGCTACCAAGGTTAGTGAGTGAAGCGAACCCCTAGTAACCTATATAACTCTTAAAATATTTGCTGGAATTCCATATTTACATTACAATGAGGAAGAAATGTTGAGAGATATTATAAATACATTTTTATTAAAATATATTTTATTTACCGTGAATATTTATCCACTTGATAAAATAAACCCTGAACACAAAATCTCGCAACAATTATAACTTCAAAGCGTTTCAAGGACTATGTCGCCATCCTCAGTGATACAAGGGCTATAAACTATAACTAACTCACTTTTATCCACTATGTTTGGTGGTAAGGATTTACAGTGGAAGAAAATTTTCAATTTGAACAGTTTTCTATGAAATCAAAGAAAGATTTATGCGTAACAAAATATTTGCACAGAAAATGTGGTAAAACTAATTTCATTTTAAAACTCATGTTTCACAGACACAGATATTTACACTTTCCTGCTTAACAATTAAGTTTCACCTAAACATGTCAAATAGAATCAATGCTTGTGATAAGTTTATTGTTATTAACATTGTAATTACAACTTACCCTCGATCCCTCTATTTTTCAGATCGCCAGAATGTGCTAGATGATAATAATGAGAGTTATTCAGTAGAGCTTTTGACGGAATGCAGCCAACATTCAAACATGTACCTCCCAAGGTGGCATTTTTCTCAATACATACAGTCTGAAATATAAACAACATGAAACACTTTTGACTAATTTAACCATTTATCAAATTAAATGTATTATTTTTCAATCATCCGCATTTGCAGAAAGAATACATTTTAAAGTAGTTACACTGTGTGACCTAGTGATGTGCGATACAGGCCCTTGTATCGATACAGCTTATCGGAACGTCATGTATTGATACAGTAAAATATGGGATACCCATTATATCGATACAGTATCGTATATGGTGTATCAATACAATATGTATGAGTTAGACTGTATCGTAAGGCATGATGGGGGGGGAGGGGTTAGGTTTTCCTTGAAACTGAATGATAATCATTTAAAATCTATCAAAGACAATTAACTTCTCTTCCTCGTAAACTTAATAATTAAACTATTTAACTTTCTTCCTATTTCTAATGCTCTATAAAATTTTTGTTTAATTCACTGGAAGGTATCCTGTATCATATCATACAACTATTTTATGATTTACTCCAAACTGAATAAGATACTAATTACTTACTTTCAGTCTGACCTGGGACACCTAAAATTAGGATTATATATACAGCATATTCGGAAATTGAAACTTAACAGAGTCAATGAAAAAACATGTACAAAAAACAGGCTCTTACAAACAAATATTAGCGAAGGTGGTTAGAGTGGCATTGGGAATATTTGGCTGCTGACTCAAACTCATTAAACATTATCTCCATAAGATTAGCATGGGAAAATTGGAGGCTTGTGGGCCGGAGCTCCTTCTTGGGTGAATAGCAATTAAATGGATGATCGGATCTTAAATCTCATGGGAAATCGCCAGTTTGAAATTTAATTTTCTACAACTTTTGTTTTTAACATTTTTTGCTATCTCTTACCGTTTTCTTACAAAACTAGCTTAAAGTGGAAAAATGAAAACTTTTTTTAAATCTTTCCCGCCCAAAAGGTGCTTAAAAAATTAAAGAATGTTAACTTCTTAAAAAAAATGCAGAAGAAAAAACTGAAAGTTTCTCGTCAAGAGCTTTAATTCAAGTATGAGGTTGAGGTGGGTATGATTACAGGAAGTGTCTCTTAGTTCATGTCAATGAATCAGTGAACCCGTCTAGCTTCATAAAAGTAGATAGAACAAGTAAATATGATTAGAAATTATACACAAACTACTTTAACAGCAACATTCTTCAAGGAAATAAAGAAGCGTCTTTGTCTCTTCACTCTATTCTCTTTGTGACCTTTTTCTATTTGTGTCTTAGCTACAAATCGATACAGCGTAATGCAACAAACGTATTGTATCGAATAGCTCTGTATAGATACTGTAGTTTGAACTTCAAGTGCTTTCATACTACAAGTTTTATTTACTAGGTTAGAAAGGAGACTGTAGGATTCCAATTGTTTTTTTCCGAACAAATGAGAAGAACATACTCTTTTTACAAATAATGTTCGAGCTTGACTAGTTGGAAAAAATTATAATAAAAGAACACAGATTCTAACAAAATACTTTAAGCTTTTTTTAATATAGCCTAAATAAGAAATAATTAAATTTTAATTTATGTTTTCAGCACACTTGAATTAATGGCAACAACAAAAAATAATTATCGAACTTGACTAGTGAGACAAACAAGTTTTATTTGAAACAAGTAAAAATATTTCATTTCATAAGGCAAGTTCTCAAATTAGTCATTATTACAAGCAATTAGATAAATGGACACTTTAGTAAACATTTCAGATCAAAAGCTTAACAGTCTAATTTCAATATAAATTTTAAGGAATACAGTAATTAAAGAGAAACAATTTTTTTATCTGATAAATTTTAATGATCTTTGAGGTGACTATGTAGAATTCACAATAAACACAATAGTAACTACTGTTATTTCTCCTGTTCAAAAAGCAGACGAATTTAATCACTCAGTGGTCTATGCCATACTCTGATTTAAACTGGACTAGATTTCAGCATGCAAACAGCATTGCCAAACCGTATTTCAGACTATTACTTAGGATAACCGTTTCAGTGGGCCCCAATGTAAATTTGGTAACGTGAGCCAGGGTGGTGATTGGCCAACAATTGCAGTGAATCTTCTCCCTTCCTATGAAGGGAAACCTATGAAACCTAGTGAGAATCCTATTCTACTTTTATCCGTGTAGACTACAGAGGTGCAGAAAATGTTTTAGCTCACCAAATTTCTCCAGAACACACTTTTTTTCAATAAAAATTTCCCCAATCTCATTTTGCGATAACATTGCCATTCTTATAGCTAATACTGTAACTTCCTGTGAGACCGTATAACCTCATAAGAGCCATCACATAGTACGCATTTTATTGAAAAAGACTGAGTTCGAATTTTGGTAAGTAGTTTTAAGTTGAAATGAAAACCATCAGTACCGGGTAATACCTATGTATAAAGTACTTTTGTATAATATCGTTAAATGTGATTTAGTTGTTATCGCTTGAATAGTATCATTTGTGAAGCTAACAAAATTTGCTTTCCAGTACCATAATAATTATTAATACCATATAATTATATAAATACCTTTGTTATACTGCTCGCAGTCCAATATCTCTGTAATCGGTGACAACCGTTTCGCCTATTTTATTCAGGCATTGTGAAACCGAATTTTTGTTTTTTTGCATTCAATTTAAATGCACATCAACTTTAAAATACACATAATACACAACAAAACACATAAACACGTATCACAACACCTTGAATAAGAAACACTTAAAAAAAACATTTAAAAAACATGTCACAGTGCCACTCCTTTGTATATATGCATAGTGATGTGGGCCTGGTAAATACCCAGGAGGTGGGTAAATATAAAATGAGTATTTACCCGAGGCCAGGGTAAATACCCAAAATGAGGGTATTTATGAGAAATAATGATTTAAATAGTGTTTTAAGTATTTATAAGCATATTACCCTCAGTAATAGCCTTATTTAGAGCTATTTAGAGAATATAGTACCTTTTTGAGTAAAGCCCCCCTCAATTCCCCAAAAATGTCATACAAAAATACCCAACAAATAGGTATTTATTATTATCAAGCATATGAGTATAGCTAATATAATAGGTACGAGTACGAGTATTTTATTATTTCAAACATAATGCTGTATTTGAATTTAGGGCAATTAAAATCCTTCACCCTTTTGAAAGAATAGTAATTTTTTTTAATTAGGTTAGGTATTAATTTATAATTTAGGTCTAATCGTCCAAGTATTAATGTACCCTAAATTTTTTGAGCATTTTTAAATAGGCATAATAACTTATAAACAGAATAAACATTTTGGCGCTGTAATTTAAGTCCTTAAGATATCTTAAGTCCTTCAAGCCAAGGTTACCATCTTGACGCAGAAGAATTACTTGACGCCATCAGTTTCATATGTGAAGTAGGGAACAACATGGGCTTTAAGATCATTGACATTCAAAAAGACCACGCTGATTACCGAGATAAAGAAGGAATTTGGCGTCGCCAATTCATTTGGGAAGGAATAACATCAAAGGAAGATGAAAATGAAGTGCAGCCTTTGTTGTGGTGGAGGCAGCTGAGAGGAACATGTTTACTAGCTGACGTGGCAATTCATATTCTTGGGGCACCTGTCACTTCAGCCGCAACTGAGATGACATTCAGCACCTTTTCATGGATACATAAAATAAGAAATTGATTAACGACAGAGAGAGCGGTGAAAATTACATACCTCTCAACCTCTCCTATAGTTGGAGATTGCTGAAAAAAGAAAAAATGAATAGGCCAACTGCATCCAGCAATAGACCAGAGTTTGAAGATGAAGGCGAAAAAGATTCTCAACCTTTGGAAATTGCTTCAAGCGAGGAATCATCCGAGTTTGAAGAAGAAGTCCCTAGATCAAATTCTGATTCTGACTGAACCACATGTAGCCTACAACTGCCTACTTTTCTGAATTAAAATGAATTTGTAGCGTTCAAATTAGCATACTTTTTTACCCTTGCTTGATACAAAATTCTGAAATTGTAGAGTAATGGCCTAGATTCTGCATCTGTTTTGGGTTTTATCTTTGTTAACTAATATTAATCTTATTTGGTCATTAGTAGGCCCATTAATTTAATTGGATGATAATGATAATTAATATTATTAAGGAAAAATATCATTCAATCATTATAGAACATTTACACTATATATATTTACTTGAAATAGGTTTGCAATTACCTCGTAGCCTCTTGGTTTACTAAAATTATTCTTATTTGCTCATTAATAGACCCATTAGTTTAATTGGATGATAATATTCATTATATTAAGGCATAATAATTGAAAGTTATCAGAAGTACCCGGATATATACCCAAATTGGGTATTTACCAGGGTAAGGGTATTTACCCACAGTTTTAAATACCCGGGTATTTTACATCACTATATATGATACGTGTTCACTCATTCATTGCTAGGTTAATACTGAAATCTTTAGTGAATCGGGGGTTGTGTTTACTTATTGAAGGGGTTTAACTTAATGATGCTGTCAAAAATAGTGTTTGAATATTGATTCTTTCATTTAATAAAGCAGATGAGTCAGAAATGGGTTTTTTGTAAATCTGGAATTCTTTTAAGCCATTCATTATTGGCCCTTTGGAACATTTATGTAATATTTGCAAATTGCTTTCTAAGTTGGTATAATTATGGCTTGATTCTAAAAGGTGTTCAGCAAATTTGTATTTAATTGGGATAAATCTTTTAGGTTAATTGTACTTAAATCTGGTTTTGAATGATCTTCCCGTTTGGCCAATATAATGTTTAGGGCAATTGTCACAAGTTAATCTATATATGCCGCTTGTGTCGAATGTGCATATTTCTTTATTTTTATATTTGGGTTTTAGTGCATTTCCTAAATTATTCCTTGTTTTCAATACTAATGTGTATACCCCTGTTTTTTAAATAGCCTTCCTGCAACACTTTCTAATAGCATGGAGGAAATCCATGCTGATATATTTTGTTTTTTCTTTTGTGGTAGATTTGCGTTTCTGAGTTCTACTCTTTACCAATTTATCTATTATTCTGTGGTCATAACCATTTGAAACTGTGGTCTGTTTTATAATATTAATTTCCTGATTGAAGTCAGATATATTCATGGGTATGGTGATTGTGGACATAGCTGGAATAGGCGGCCATTTTATGATTGTGAGGATGATTAGGGTTGCATGTATATGGTATGGTCAGTCTGTGTAGGTTTCCTGTATACTTTAAAATTGAATTTATTATTATCTTTACTTATGTTTGAATCAAGAAAATTAATGCTATGGTTAGTTTCTAATTCACTGGTAAATTTGACTGATGGGTGTATTTCATTTAAATAATTGTTGAACATATTTAACTGTCTTTTAGTAGCCGTGAATAGACAAATGGTGTCATCAACGTATCTAGTAAGTTTTATTCATCGCTTCTTTACAAAATCAACAGTATAAAAAATATAAACTAAGCACACTACATATTCTATCAAATAAATGTAAGTATACATACTTTACTTTTCAAAATATAATAGGTTCTAATTAGTTCCAAATGAGAAGCAATAAATCCCCGAGGTATATAACACCTGAAAGGGGCAACAAAACAACAAAAATATAACACAAAAGAACTAAGAATAAAAAATGAAGAAAACAAAAAATATTTATAATTTAATTACTATTTAAGCGAGAAATCGCAGAGAGAAATGCAGCCGGACCAATCACAATAACAATCACAATTAAGCAGAGTCTATAATAACTACAGTAAAAATGTTTACCCGGGTTCTCCACTCTTTAGTATTATGGCATAAATATTTCTCAACGATGTAAAAACTCATTACATAATGAATTCTTTGAACAAATTTCAAAAAAATATAAACCATACATGCAACCTCTAATCATCCTCACAATCATAAAATGGCTGCCTATTCCAGATTTGTAAATAGAGCAATCACCATACCCATGAATATATGTGACTTCAATCAGCAAATTAATATTATAAAACAGATCGCCGTTTTGAATAATTATGTCCACAGCCTAATTGGTAAAGAGTAGAACTCAGAAACGCAAATCTACCAAAAAAGAAAAAACAAAATATATCAGCAGGGAATTACCATGGTCTATTAGAAAGTGTTGCAGGAAGGATATTTAAAAAAACAGGGATACACATTACCATTCAAAACAAGGAATAATTTAGGAAATGTACTAAAACCCAAAGATAAAAATAAAGAAATGTGCACATTCGACACAAGCGGCGTATATAGATTAACTTGTGACAAATGCCCTCTAAACATTATATCGGCCAAACGGGAAGATCATTTAAAACCAGATTTAAGGAACATTTACCTAAAAGAAACCTTATACCAATTAAATCCAAATTTGCTGACCACTTTTTAGAATCAGGCCATAGGCTTAATTATAAAAACTTAGAAAGCAATTTGCAAATATTACATAAATGTTCCAAAGGGCCAATAATGAATGTCTTAGAAGAATTCCAGATTTACAAACAAACCATTTCTGACTCATCTGCTTTATTAAATGAAAAATCCATTTTCAATCAAACACTATTTTTGACAGCATCATTAAGTTAAACCCCTTCAATAGGTCAACACAACCCCCGCATCACTAGAGATTTCAGTATTAACCGAGCAATGAATGAGTGAACACGTGCGTATACAAATGAGTGGCACTGTGACGTGTTTTTTAAATGTTTCTTATTCAAGGTGTTGTGATGTATGTTTATGTGTTGTGTTGTGTATTATGTGTATTTTAAACTTGACGCGCAATTAAATTGAATGCAAAAGAACAAAAATTTGGTTTGACAATACCTGAATAAAATAGGCGAAACGGTTGTCACCGATTACAGAGATATTGGACTACGAGCAGTAGCCTATAACAAAGATATTTATATAGTTATATGCTATATACCCAGTCCATAAGGCAATAGCATAAAATAAAACAATTATTAATACGTAAAGAAAGTATTAGAACACTCCAGTTTTTTGGTCGACTGTTTATAGCCAGACAAGAATCAGGAAACTGCCAACAGGCACAACAATTTCATATCGGCAGCTCGGCCGTACGGCTCTGACCAACTTGCAGAAGAAAGCAGACAACTCATACTTTGTGTGCATGCATATCGTAAAGAAACTGAATACGTTGATCTGTGTTCTCGTTCATTTCTTATCTCTTTTCCCAAAAATAATCTCTTTCCCCTTATTTTTTGAGGATTTCCCCAGCCCAGCATCAATTTCCCCCAAACCCGGTTAGGGCGATTGGACCATTCTGCCTCCCTGGTAGACTATAGCAATTATCGAGTATAAGAAATGGAAAGATCAAATACTTTAAAACACTTTAAGACCACAACTATCACCATGTGCTAACTATCACTAGCACTAGCATTATTCCTTACTTATTCAAATAATGTCTTAAAAACGTTGAATAACAATAAGTCAAGATGGTTATACAGCTAGGCCTATATTTGAGCAATTCTAGTAGCAATCGTTCTTGCGCAACTCTTGCGCAATTCTTTCAATCAAGATGAATATTTAAATCTGTCAGAATAAGATCTATACCATTATATTAAGTAAGATCTAACAGTCTATTTAATTGCTTCTATATTTTATAGCCTATTATGAAGTGATAATTACTTTTATGCCAAGCTGAGCAGCTTTAATTGACGCTACATAACCACCAGGTCCAGAACCAATGACGACTAGATCAGTTTCTACAACTGAAGAGTATAAACGGTGAGGTAACGCAGAAAGAATTGCAGGTGGAACAGCCTGACACCTCTGCATACATGTTGCTGGCTGAAATAATAATACAAAACATATTGATAAAGTAATCTAGTGTTCATTAAAATACAAATAAATATAAGCCCTCAATTTAATTATTTGAAAACCAAAATGAAAAATATATGAATCTTGAATTTTTTCGATTTAAGTAAAACATTAGCAATTTAGATACAAAAGATGGGGCGTGTAGATTTTGATTAATCTTTTAAACACTCAAGATGTTTTGTAAAATTTTTTTTTTTTTTTGTACAGTAATACAAATATTTAAAAACAAATTTAAGTTGTAACTCATTAATCGATGTAGGTACCTATAAAGTGTATTAAATTATATTGTCAAAAAGTACACAATTATATATAATTCAGACATCATTATCGAATAAGAAGTCAGGCAATTTGTCTTAGAAATGTAAACTATAGATTTATTGTATTGTGTATATAGCCCAGAATATAGAGGATCCAAAAAGTGGTTCAGCTTACATTAATTGCGGCATAATTAATTAAAAAGTTATGAAAAATATAATCATACTGCAGCCTTTGAGAGCCATCAACTCATTTCACAGCTCTCCACCAATGAATAATTACTTTCTCCATAGTTATTGTTATTGGTTGGATGTTAGTCCAGAATATTGAATACCGTATATTATGATGTGTTGGTACATTCTTATAGGCTATTCAAATAAATTGTTGGTAAAAATCACCCTTGGTGTATGAGTCAAATTAGCACTCTGGTTCATTACTTTTCCACTAACTAAAATGTCAAGAGTATAATAATATTGTGTTTGTACCACAGAGGTTTTGATTTACATTTCAAATGTGGATTGCTCTTAAGGCATAATAACATGAAATTTTATTTTTGTAGTGTTCTGTTCTAATTTAGTAAAATGAAGACGGCTATTACATTAATTTGCGCTTGCCTGTGTAACTTAGTGTTATCTTGAATGACCCAAGTAATTATAAAGGTTATATTATCTTTTCTCCTAACCTTGAAAAATGATTTTTGTTATTGGACTGTTTTTATGTCATATTATTATGAAGACTAGCCTATTAGCCCAGTATATAGGGGGGTTTCAACTTACATTAATTCCGGCAAAAGATTTTTTTTTCTAGGATCGTTTTGGTATAGTTTTAGTATGCCAAATCTAATTTTGTTACCTCGAAAGTGGGGTAAACAACTTTTAGGGGGGCAAAAAACCTCAAAATTTTCTGACTTTTTCCAGTTTTTCTCTTATAACTTGAAAATGGTGCATAATTTGTACACAACAGTACCTACTTTAATAAATTAAAGAGGACAAAATTTCGTGCCGATTAAAAAAAACAAAGTGTAATATTGGTCCAGTAGTTCATTTTTATGCCAGTTCGATAAAATTATGCTATACACAGAACATGGACAAACAAAATTTTCACTTTGTAAAATTCTATAATATAAATACTTAGGCTTAAAATGTTTACCATACTTTACATCACACTATGGATAATTTGATATATAAGTAGCCTACATCAATGTGCACGATTCGATACACCCAATCATTCCGAACAATATAACAGGGCAAAAGTGTATTCGATGCATCAATGAAAATAAAAAAACAATAGTGTGAAGTTCTAACTTACATTCTGTAATCACAGTATGTTTTACCAGCATTCAAAAGTGCAATGTGCTTAGGTTGGGTGTACTAGTCTGGTCATCGTTTCCAAACATATCCGTTGGGTGCCCTAAAGTAAATTTTCACCTAACACAGCTGCCATTCTCTGCTATTAGTTACTTGGTATTTGTTTACTTTAGCTTGTCAATCAAAACTACTATAAATACACAAACCTTAACTTTTTTTCTTTATAACTATAGTAGGCTATTTACACTTCACTGATGCCGGGAAAGCAATATTTAACCATCTTCTTCAACATGTACAATATTAAAAACTTTCAAATCAAAAGTATGGCTTATGGGAATTTACATTGTAAAGAGCCGACATGTTTTTCTCAGCGTTCTCCCAGCGTTGCCGGATTTGTCTTGTTCTTTTTTGTGTAGAAACAAACAGTTTAGCCAACTCAACTAGAAAGTTTTACATATGTTTTTAAAGTATAAAAACGTAATGTAACTAAATACTATAGGTTAGAATCTTTTAGGTTGTTTTTTTAAAATTTTAATTATATAAAGTGATAATAACGAAATATAATCATACTGTTATCGACCAGATTAGGCCTAAGTAAAAAGTAAACATAGGCCCTACTGTGATGACTAATACTATAGGTTAGAACATTTTAAGGTTTTTTATTTTATAATGTGATAATAGTGAAATATAATCATGTACTATTATCGGCGAGATTAAGTAAAAAGCAAACATACTGTGACTAAATAATATAGGTTAGAACCTTTTAGGTTTTCTTTGAATTATATAATGTGATAATAACGAAATATAATCATAGGCCTACTATTATCGGCGAGATTAATACACACCCCAAGATTCAGTATAATAACCTATTGTTCGATTTGGCAACGTTGATGAAATTCTTTTTTAATTACGCAGTTATATTGTAGTTTCTATTGTTCTTAAAGGTACGATGTTATTGTTTTCGTAATTAACGTTTTGTTACATTATTTTCTTAATTTTCTTGCTTTGTGGGTACTTTTGGGATTTAATATTGTTTACTTTATTTAATTCTTACGTGTTTGGTGGATGTGAAGTGATTTATTTTGTTATAATTACGAGAAATATGGCGGAAAAGTCGAAACTTTTACAATTTCAACTTTTATTTCGTTCATAATTCCTATAAATATTATTTCCCGGGAAAATTTTTGTTGTTTTTACAATCAGTTAGATGTGTTCTTTCATATTATTTCAAATTCCCTTAGAAATCGATTGACAAGTTAAAGTAAATTTTTACTAGTTACTTTAGTTTTAAATGTATCAAAACAAACTTAATCGTCATATTTGTACAGGGCGCACCCGTGGTGCGCGCACCGCTAGCAGCAATCCAGTTTCTGTCGGTTTTTCCGGCGAACACTTTGATGGTTCATCGATCATATTTGGACGGGAGCGTGAAAGGTTTGTCGTTTTCAGCGCGCATGTGATTGTTATTATTCAAGATACCGGGTACTCAGTTATTAAAAGATGGATTGCTCTGAAGCAAATTTAATTAAATTATAATAGATTCATACAGAAACCACTCCATTCTTTGGGATCCTCAAAACAAGTTTCATTTTAATAAAAATATGAAAGCAGATGCTTGGCGTGAATTCAATTTCAATAAATAAATGGTCAGCAGATTGTAAATTTTAAAATTCTTTAGTTTAATAAAAATATTTATCATCAATTACTGGTACTTCTTTATTATTTCAAGGTATTCTTTATTTTAATAGCTAGCCTGTACAACGATCTTAAAATTACATTATTTATAACAACCAAGGCTATTTTAACTTCAGGCCTATTTCACATTTGTTTAAATTAAAACCCAACTTTGAGGCCTATATGATTACTACCAGCAATATAGCGAATAGAAAAAAGTACCTACATATAATTTATTTACGCCCCTGTCTTGAGTAAAATTGCAGTGCGGAAATAAGTGTCCTGTTTAGAAATGTGAAACCAAACCTTCTGCAGCAGGTTCTCAAAGTCAGAATGATCGCGGGTTTTCTAGATCGCTGGAGGTTCGTTGAAATCAAAACTTTCAACGAGCCGCGAACGCACGGTGCGCACACCGCGCATGTTGCACGGCGCAAGAGTGTTTTTGTATACGCACCTTAATAATAGCCTACCTGGTTACATTCCACCTTACACACAAAACAATGACGCAATTGTATTAGCCTACTACGCATGACATCACAGCTAATTTCCAATTTTCATAAAGCTATAAAAACCAGCTAATTTCCAATTTTCATAAAGCTATACAAATAAGGCATATATTTAGGTCTAATATACAAATTGTAAAAATATAATAGCAAAAAAAAAACATAAAATTTGCATATTTGCTGTTATGGAACGAGCTAAGCCAATGATGCAATTACATTAGTGTGGGTGACATCATGGCTACCCAATTCGCAAAGCTACACACAAGTCACATTTTAATAATTATAAACTATAGGCTATACAAATTACAAAAAAAAAATATCACCTACCTAATCATAAAATTTATGTATTTAATCCGACAGTCAATTAAAACTAGCCTACTAAAACTAATCTTAAAAAAAAAATGAAATAACAAAGCCTAAACAAATCCAGTTTGATCTCACAATTCAATCAGTTATAAGTTAAAAACCTACAATATTTTTAGTAGATTTTCAATGAGTACTGTGGTGAATTTAAACATTAAAAACACTGAAGCCCCAACCACAAGTTCGGTGAATAAAACTACACAAATAAACTGAAACACATTTATTAATATATAGTTACTAGCTGACCCGTGCGAATATTTCACAAGTTCGGAGTAGGCCTACATTTACCTGATTTAACACGTTGATTTAATCCTGTTAATTAAGTTTATTTATTTACATTGGTTTATAAATAACAGTTTCCCTATACAATCTTACAGTGTAAACAATCTAACAGCTGTCATGCTAGTCAAACATATGGTTAATAGATGGCGCCTTTCATTAGGAACATACAAACTATAGGTAATATAAAAGTTTTTTTAATCAATTTTTGTTATTAAAACATGAATTTTAAGCTGTTTGTCTATTTTTCCGGTGTAGCGGTTAAGGAAAGCTTTAAAATGATGCCTCATTCATGTAACTTAATGATGTATTAAGGAAGTTATGGCGTACCGACAAAAAAATGGCCTTGAGAAATAATATATGCGATTCTAGTTCCCTGATGTACATCCGATGATGGTAACTTGGTTACCGAAATGTACATCAGGGAACTAGAATAACTACATATATTACTGTGTAATAAATAGGCCCTATGTTTCAGTTTATTTGTGTAGTTTTATTCACGGAACTTGTGGTTGGGGCTTCAGTGTTTCTAAATATTTTTAGGTTAAGAGCACTACTCCCTTTAATAAAAAAAAGAGGTCATGCAGATATCAGCAGGATGCATAGGCTAGGCTACTAAATACAAACTATCGCTAAAAAAACTATTGATTTGGAAAGAGTAGCCTAGGCCTAGCTATGTAGAAATGCATCAAGACTGTGTCCATTGTTGTACATGAGGAGCATGGAAAAAGGCACAAATTCCTCAAATAAATAGCCTAGCCTACTGTATCAGTTATTGTCTTATAATATGCCTACATGGAGGACCTTGTTACAATTAAAATCTTGCAACTAATACGCCGAGTTATCTAATAATCTTGAAGGTATATTATGAGAATTATTTTGTCAAAGAAGCAGAATTAATTAAGTTAAACAGGTAAAGCTATCAATTTGAGTGTCCAAATAAACCAAACTACATAACCTATAAAAAAATTAAAGGTTATGGTATTTTCTAACCTCTTTATTTTTTGTAAATTCTGAAAACTTAAGAATCATAAATGTGTAAATTTCATAAATTTATGTGTACACGATCGTTTTATAAGACAAAAATTAAATAGATATTTATTTACTGATAGTGATTTTAAAAGGACACGGTAAAAAAA
>JAGFPH010000012.1:2275510-2305848 GCA_018207615.1 Philaenus spumarius | reverse complement strand
TTTTTACTACAAAACAAAGATCTTTATAGTTGTTTTTAACAGTGAACATGTGTTTCTGCAAATTTATTCATTTTTTTTAATCATGCATATGTTAATTGATAAAAAATAACAGCTTTATATTTTAATTAAATAATAATTTCACTGTATTTAGAAAAGCTAATTATTTCTAAGCGATACAAAACCTTTTTCCATCAACACAAAACATTTGATACATGTATGTAGGCCTACACTATCAATAGTTTAATTTACGTAAAAACATAAGCAATTTTAAAAACAAAATGATATAAAGTTGTACAGCACAGCCCGATAGTCAACACACTTGGTGAATAAACGCTATAATAACTCGAAAAGGGTATAAAATGGTGGATATGTTGTTGTCTTTTTCCAGAACGAGTTAAGCACTTATTGGCAATTTAAAGTCAAATTAAAAATATGTTTAAGGCAGAAGTATAAAACAACTCACGGGTAATACAGTCGAGCTGTAGGCAAATGGAGTGAGAGGCCACTGCAGATAGGACGTCCGACTTTTACAGATAAAAATGGCGCATAATTACCAACTTGCTTGAGAAAATAACAAGGGACACTATGAGTTGCCTTCTGAGCTCAAAGGAATGAATTAAAATATCACAAACGAGCATAAAGGGTTAACTAAATTGCATGATCTCTTAACCAGATGTTTGAAAGTACAAATGATTTCACAGCGAAAGCCAGGACTCAAGCATTCAGGATCCTCTTTGTCTTGTATGAGTCTAGTTATAATTTGCCATTCAGAATTTAAAATAAGGAATGGTCCTAATATCAGGTCGTAAAAATTGTCTGTAGATATAACTAGTAAGCAGGAAATGCAGCACTACTTTATTAGACAATAATTATAGTTAACCTAATCATAATTAACACTTTGAACCCTGGACCCTTAACACATTGTCGTGCGTAGCTACCTGGGGGTTTTGGTAGTATTTAAAAAAAATTCTGTTACTTACCTTATTTAAAAGTATAACATATTATATATCATTTTAAAGGCAAAAGAATGACCTTTAAGTAAATGTAAATACTTAAAAGGTTTATTAAAAATACAAAATTTTTAACAAATTATGAAAAATGATGAAAAATTAAAAAAATAATAGCTACATAGTCCTTTAGTTTACAACAAACACTTTATTTACACTTTATAAACACTAAAAAAACACTTACGAACTATAAAATTTGCCTCAATAAAAAACCACTAATAAATAAAAAAAACTTACAACACAATCAGAACTAGTAGAAATACACATCGTTATAGAGTTACATCGCTTAGACAAACGTCGATTGCAGAATGCACACAGCTGATCAGACACCATCTGATATTTATATAATATTTTTGTTGGCCAGTGTTAGAAAAATTCCATAGGTCAAAGACATACGAACTAATACAACTAATAAACTTGATGAGAATGCCTAAACCCAAATATATGCCGACTAAGCTGAGTTATAGAATTAAATAGAGTGACCCGAGGTATACTCGGGCTTCAGTAGCTGGCGCCGCGAACTTGGCCCGACCTATACTCGGGCTCAGGGTTCAAAGTGTTAACTAACTTAGTAGCTCCTTTGCTGATAATAGTGATTCAGTATTCAGATATACTTTACGTTATGATATGATACAAACAAAAACACAAATGCATAATCTGATAAAGCCTAATACAGTAGAGTCCCGGTAATTCGAGTCATGATAATCCGAGGTTCCGTGTAATTCGAGCCAAAAATAGCGACTCCAATGTACAAAATATCATAGGAACAAACTTTTCCCACCCCTGCCATATTCCCTACCCCTCTCTTACAAGGACACTCGAAACCAATCCCAATCTCAAGGGTGTCTAAAAATAAATCAGTCCCACTACTATATTTGTTTAATCGCTGATTTGGATGCAGCGCTACGCTATGTTCAACTACAACCCGAACCTTCTGCAGCCGATACCGTATTACTCTGTGGTTGGCTTGACATCGCTGCTCGTAATCGTTGCAGTGTAGTAAAAAAAAAAAACTATTTATGATTTCTATAAAAAGTAAATTTATATTTTTGTAAAATAAAAAATACTTTATATAAAATTACATCTGTATTTCAGTGTTCAATACAAAACAGTGTATATTGAATAAAACATCCATTTTTGCTGTTATACGAGGACTGTAAATGGTAGTTTTATGTTAACCTCTGCATATTCCGTGTAATTCGAGTTTCTCAAAATCCGAGGTACTCTCGGTCCCATTCAAATCGAAATATCGGGACTCTACTGTAGTTACAAGTACATAGGTACAACCGAACAAGAGCTTGACTCATTATAAATGTTAAGACCTAGCTAGATCTAATCTTTATTATAACGTTCTAACATAGCAAAATCATTAAAACCATAATATGTCAGTGAACTCAGTAATGATAAACTTTGCTTGGAGAGAGATCAGATAAATAAAATTGAAGAACTTGTTAAAAACCATTGTTGATATTCTGTCAATTTCAATAGGTATTAATTTAATACTTTACCTGGATAGATAAAAGGAGCTCCAGACCAACGTTTGTGGTGGTCTACCAATAGGTAGCAGCAGGAGAATACGATAAAAGCCAAACTCGAAGTAACAAACACAAATGACAAAGACCTGGAAAAGTATTTAGTTGGTAAATATTTCAAATAAAATGATCAGTGGGTAGGTATTTTTACACTTGAATAGAAATGGTTCATGGAAATATCAAAAGTAATTTGGTAAAGCAGACAATACATTGTGTAATTGCTAGATAGATTCATGTTTATCTAACAAACAAGATGCCAATGTCTTGAAAATACCATAACCATTTAAAGCAGCTTTTTCCTATTACTCAAGTTATCATTCATAGAACACAAAAAAATATTTAATTATCTTCCAAATAACAAAGTTTATTTATAAATAAAAGTAGAAAATAGCTTTTAAGTAAGGTGATCAATTCTTCAATCTTGTTTGTAAAAAGTTTAGTTTAATCTACTTGTAAGTTGTTTTTATATATAAGTGAGGAAATTTGTGTGTACTTATAGGCTATACGTGTAGGTACAAATGTATTTGTACCCTTTTATATAGGCCTATGAGTAAATTTTATAAGTGTATCATAATAAATGTGTGTGCTCTGCAGAGGGGTCGATCTATTAAGACGGGTTTAGCATTCCGAGACACACAAACATTACACTTGCAACACCTAAACAAAATATAAATTTAGAAATATATGAACATCACATACATTAAACCTATACTAAAATGTAACAGCATTTTTTTAATTTACTGTATACATTGAATTTCTTTGTTTATTTTACATACCGTATTTACTTTATTTATCTCTGTTATTTGGCTAAGGAGTGTGTTGATATTTAGTTCTAAGGTTGGTTTTGTGTTGTTTAGTTTTGGAAATTATTCTTGTTAGGTAGTTTTAAGTAGGTTCCATACCAGCACAATTACACCAACAAGGTTGAAGGTGGTTGAAAGTTAGCTAAACGTTTACAAATCCATAATGCAACTGACACGTTGAAAGTTGTAACCATTGTAATAGAGTTGCAATAAACTGATATGAAATAAAGTTAATGGTTCTGCTATTATTATTGATCCTTTGTCTCATTTTCTACTGAAAGCTAACATGGTTAAATGAGGCACTAAATGTAAAAACAAATTATATTAACACCAAATATATTGCTTCAGTTGCTTTTTTTTGTCCAGTTTGTTACCTTGAGCTCAAGAATTACATTTTTCTAATGTAGGGTATAGCATGTTTTGATCTCAATTAATTTCTGTTCTTTTGTTTGTTTTTGTGATCTTTATAATATTTGATGACCTATAATAGCAACTTTTTGCTTTTGCTTGTTACATTAACAAATGAAGTCACATTAAACAGGATTATGTTTAAAATAAGGTTGGTGTAGACTATATAATTTTTCTAATACAAATTCACACTACCGGTACCTAAAAATATAATTCTTTATATTAAAGCAAGATATTTGAGAAATAATAATTTCAGTCATTTATCTCTTGTTACATTTTCAATTTGATCAATTTTGGGTTTAATAGATTTATTCAGATATGTACAAAGAGGGGTTTCGATTTAAGAATCATATTGTTCAATTTTATTTTATATTTTGGAAATGGCTAGGATGAGGATAAAATCATTATTTTTTAGCTAACATTGCATTAATTGTTCAAAAAATATTGTAGTTTGTTTTTTACCGATTTTTTGCAGTACAATTTTATAAAATTTACAACTAAAAACATTTATATTTTTACTTTATTTTCATATATATATTATATACATGTACGTAAGTGCCATACATACATATATGTAAGTACCATACATACATATACGTAAGTACTATACATACATACATGTACGTAAGTACCATACATACATACATATACGTAAGTATTATACATACATACATGTACGTAAGTACCATATATACATACATATACATAAATACTATACATACATACATGTACGTAAGTGCCATACATACATACATATACGTAAGTAGCCAGACTTGGGAAAGTTAACCAAAATATTTAACTGATTAAAGTTAAAGTTAAAGCCAGAAAAAAATAACTGATTAAAGTTAAAGTTAATGTCTGAAAAAATTAACTGATTAAAGTTAAAGTTAAAAACAATTAACTGATTAAAGTTAAAAGTTAAAATACAGCACGACATAAGGTTTATTAATACGCACAGGCAACGTTTCATTTGATTGATCTCATTTTGTGATTCAAGTAAAGCTAATTCAAATACTTTAGTGAAATAATAATTTACAAGTTTACGGTTCAATTCTTTGATTTATTCTCTACACTTTCTTATAATAATATTTCATTTTTGGGAAAAGGATACATTCCTAAATTTAAATTATTATTCAAACTTTTGTTAGCAGTCTTGTGGTAAGAACATAAAAACTGATGTTTTCAAAATAAGAAATTTGAAATTGATATATATTTTTATACAGTTATATTAATAACTAAATTACGGAACTTTTTTTACATTTATGAAAAAAATTACAAAAAATGTTTACTAGGTACTTTTTATGTAGGCCTAAAGTTGAACTTTTCCTTTTGTTACTAAAATTTTTTGTTTCTTTAGCTAATAACTTTGTAAATTTTGCATCAATCATTTTTTTACTGCCATATATGACTTATTTGAACCTTTCTCTACAAAAAGCTATTTAACACTTTTAGATAGATTGGTTTATAATTACTATATTTTTCGAATTTTTGAAAACATTCTTGCACACGTACCGAAATGGCTTGGCGTTGAAAAACATTAACATGGACATAGCCCAGTCAATAAAAGTTTTGTGTCGGAACTCTTTTTGGTAAAGCTGATTTTTTCAAGGATGATAGACTTTGATGAGAGGATAATTTTCCTAAAAGTCCCCGAAAATTCCAATGGAGCTTCCCCCCTAAACCCCCCCTTTTAAGTTTAAAAATGAACACTTTTACGCAATCCCATACAACGTTTTAACCAAAAGATTGTTAAGGTTATTTTATTTACAGTTTTATTCCCTGATAAATGTTCTACAACTTTTATTATAAGATAGTTTATGATAAGTGCAGACATTTTTCCGTAAACTAATGAAATGTTGTAAAGAACAATATTTTTTTAGCCACCTATCTAAGTTTTTGTAAAACCATATTTTTATTCGTCACCAAATGAAAAAATGCTACGGATAAAAGTTGTAGCACATATATTCCTGAGTACATTGGTACGTAAAAATGTACAATTATGTGTATTACTCTACTAGTAACATAGAAAACAGTAGCTAGGTTTTGAGCGCGTGAGAGCTCGGGAGTCGGCGGGCGTAGGCGAAAGGCGCGTTATCTTACGTATGCCTATTCAATTAGAGTTTAGTATTGTAATTACAACATCTATTTTTAACACTTATAATCGTACTAGCCTATAGTGTACCTACCTTTATTTTGTAATTTAGTAAATAGTTGTGTATAATCAAAATAACATTAGAGTGATATGTACAGTAAAAGTTGTTTTTCTAATTGTGTCATTATTGAAATAAGGATATCAATTTTATTCATAATTAATTATTGTACACATTTGTATGCCAGTATTGGTTCGGGGGATTTAACCTAGCCTTGTTATATCAGGCCATTCCATTATCCACCACCTATGGACCTATGTCCCGGACTGGCCAAACTGGCAGCTGTTTTATATTACGAACTACTGTCTAACTCGTGTTTTAAAACAGCATCACGGACCTCCCACCCACCACAAAATAATATAATATACACTTATTTCATATTTACACTTCATGATTATTGTAACTCATAAAAATAATTTTTATGTTTAGTATAATGTCTCTTTGATAATATTTACAAATAAATCTGTATGAGAAAATTAATCTGTGACGATTTTTTCCTTTTCGTAAGGATACATCATCAAACAAAGCAAGTGGTCGAGAAGCCAGTTAAAATTCCAAGCAAGTCTTCAATTTTCCGGGACTGTCATATACACACAAAATACAGTTAAAAAGTTTTTGGGAATTCACACTAACTAGTTTTGATCGTACCAATGCTGACTTCTGCACTGCTTGAGTCTTAACCATATCCTTCCTGTGAAGTTTAATATCATGGAAGCTAGTTCCCTTCATTTTGGCTATGGCTGAGAGACCGACATCATAAGCTTCATCGCAGTTTATTGTGTCATCAAACACGAATCCAGAGGTCAATGAAACTAATTCACCGGATAGTTTTGTAAAAGCATTGTGTGTTTGGAACCCTGTTGTATATGTTTGTAGGTCCGACAAATCTCTTTCTCATCTAGATACGCGAAGTTTGACATGCCGCTCATTGTACTGAATTGATGTCCCAAAATAATCTTCAACAGCCTCATGTATTTAATGGTATTCCGAGGACCCATTTTGATAGAGTGCTGTCGGTTACGCCTCGTCCATGAGTTAGTCCCCCAACGAATTTCATGGGACGCATCAAATCCAGTTCGATGCACATGTCAGTCCAAGTCCCAGACCAGTATTTCCCCGTTCTTCTTACCAAATTCTTTAAAGAGACCAAATTCTTGTGGAGATAGTTTAGAGCCAAGTCTTGTTATTTCTTGTGCATAGAAATGTGCAGATTTATCATATGGAAGATGGCCTGCAGCGTGAAAGTATAGGAGCATTTCAATTGCAGTTCTTAAAATGGAGGTCCCAATTACCACATCTTCAGCTTAAATAAACATCATTATGAGGTCAATGCATTTAAGAAGATTTATTCAAAGCTTGGTTGTTCTGCTGAGCGTTTTCACATTTTTTAAAGATTCATTAAATTGATTCAATGCTGCTTTTACAGTTGGATCTTCGAGAATTTCAGCTTCATTGCGTTTATTTTGAATACCTCGTTGTTACCAGATGTATTGGCTTTCTACATTGTGAAGGGGCTTTTGTATCGATTTTAGCATTTTTTCCACAAAGAAAACAATCACCTTTAAAATCAAATCGCTCTTCGGTACTTCTTAAAACAATGGAGGCAATGATGAGGTTGAAGGTAAATTTATATTAATGATCTCCGATTTTCTGATAGTTGTTATTGATAGTTGTTGTCGGCCGTGTATAGTTAAGGCTACACTTTTTGTGGACGGTTATCTTTTGTTGACCTTTTAACTTAATCCATCTTTGAGTCTTAAACTGGTTTCAATAATAGTTTTTAGCCCCTTCTCAACTACTACAGTATTTGTTTCTAACTGTCCCCTACAAAAAACACAAGACTATTTTAACGTGTCCATTGTTACAAAGTTATCAAACTTATTACAATTTAAAATTATCTAAGAATAATAAATTAAAACTCATTGTGAAATCTCCTTAGTACATACTTTAACGATACAATCTTCCATTTAACTAAAATAACCATTGTCTTTCAGGATTTAGAAATGATTTGTCTAGTTACTTCATTGCTAGCTCTGGGATGTACTTGAAATGTATGTTAAAAGTACATGAAATATAGGGGCTAATAAAGTTTTTCCTACATTGTCAACTATCTCTGACACGTTATATCAAACGGATTCTGTTAAATGCAGCAAAAATTATTTTAGGAAAGTATAGCACCTTTATTCTTCCTCTTACAATACGGGCGCGGTCGACTCACGCTTTCGCCTACGCCCGCCGACTCCCGGGCGCTCACGCGTTCAAAACCTAGCTACTATTTTCTATGTTACTAGTAGAGTAATACACATAATTGTCATTTTTACATACCAATGTTCTCAGGAATATAAGTGCTACAACTTTTATCTTAAGCATTTTTCATTTGGTGACGAATAAAAATATGGTTTTGCAAAAACTTAGATAGGTGGCTAAAAAAGTATTGTTTTTACAACATTTAGTTAATTTACGGAAAAACTTCTACACTTATCATAAACTATCTTACAATAAAAGTTGTAGAACATTTATCAGGGAATAAAACAATAAATAAAATAACCTTAACAAACTTTTGGTTAAAAAGTTGTATGAGACTGAGTAAAAGTCTATATTTTTAAACTTAAAAGGGGAGTAGGGGGGGAAGCTCCATTGGAATTTTCAGGGACTTTTGAGAAATTGTCTCTCTAATAGTGATCTACTACTGGGAGAAAATTCAGCTTTACCAGAGAAAGTTCCGACATTCACTGTATTTGGCCCTTTATTGACTGGGCTAACAGTTGTAGGGAGAATTAATTGAAATTACAGTAAAATATTTTGAAAGAAAGTAAGTTTTTAGTACTAAATTTTAGATTAGAATATTTTCGCTACTGGTACTGACAGCAAAAGATTGCTTGATGCTTTGACTTGACTAAGTTCTAAAAAATAGACAAACTCAAACAATGACAGAGCTAGTAGGGGTGGGTAGAGGTACCGACGGTACCGTTATGAATTATGAGAACCTTGAGGTCATCTCCCTGGCCTTGAGGGGAGAGTGAGATGACAAACAACGCTCAAATAACTTATGAAATTATCAACTGTAGCCTACACTTCAAACAACTCAGCTTAAATACTAAACCGTTTAATGACTTTTTTTTACAGCGTAAAAGCGAAATCACGTAAAGCGGGACCGCGATTATAAGGACTGCCTGTATCTTATGTATAAATAAATTATAGGATTTATAGGTATTAATTCATAATGTTTTAAAATGTTCTTATGTCACGAACATAACCTTCCTTTTCCCATAAGATTTGGTTTTCGCTATTTGCGGTTTTGTTATTCGAAGCAATTTTTCGGAACCTATCCGAGTTGTTTATTCGTTTGATACCATTTTGTGTTTCGAGGACCACTAAATGAATTCTTTTAGAAAACAATATTTTACAATTATTCAATTCAATTCTTTGATTTATCTACACTCTACAAGAAATTTGAAATTGATAAATATATTGATACAGTTCTTTTTAGAAGTCAGTTACAAAACTTTTGTACGTTTTGAAAAAAAAAAAATACAAAAATGTTTACTACTGTTTATGTAGGTCTAAAGTTGAACCTTTTCCTTTCATTACTGAACATTTTTTGTTTCTTGAGCTAATAACTTTGTAAAATTTACATCTATCAGTTTTTAACTGACATATATAAATTCTTTGAACCTTTCTCTACAAAAAAGCTTCGAACCACTTTCGAATTGGTATATAATTACTATATTTGGCGAATTTTTGAAAATATGCTTGCAAACGCCCTATAATATATGTAAACGTCCTTGAACGTATGTCCTATAATAAAACACAAATGGCACAAATTTGATAGGCAACAACCTAAAACGGCTAAAACACAACTTACCTTTAAGTGGTCCTTAAATTGGAGGCAGAAATTGCTGAAGCCTTGATTGTTTTAAATTTTGGTAAACACAATACAGTAGGCATTTAAATGTTAAACTATTTCCCTCCCTTGTTATTTGAAATGACTGGCCACAATAAAGACATAATAAAATTAAAATTAAAAAGTAAAAAATTAAAATATTGCTACACTAGACCTAACTACTCACTAGTAACAATCACTAACTCACTAAATAAAATCTAAACTGTCACTCACTATAACAGGGCAAAACAATTAAACAACTTATAAAAAATTTACAAACCAATCCAACTGTAATAATGGCTTGCGTATACCCACGGGCTAATTGAATGACACTGATGGGTGTGTTGACGGCGTTTGTTTTGTTTGTTTATGTTACCGTTAGCTAATAGCCCAGGTACCTTATACAGGTATAATAAGGTATCTGGACTAATAGTTAGTTCTATCTTTCTTTAGACACCCCACCCCTTCCGGCCGGCCAATAAGCAATAAATAACCCAAACTAAGGAATATTGAATGTTGTCGCGTCAGGCCCACCCACACGGCCGGCATTTCCATTGTGACAAGTCTTTTTTTGGGCATCCGCCAAATTAACTGACGTTAGTTTTAATCGTTAACCAATATTTTAACGATTAAGAGTTAAAAGTTAATCAGTTTTAAAACTAACGATTAAGTTAAAAGTTACCAATATTTTTAACGATTAATTTTAATCGTTAATTTTTTTAATCGTTAATCCCAAGTCTGGTAAGTACTATACTTACATACATGTACGTAAGTGCCATACATGCATACATATATTTAAGTACTATACAATATACATGTACGTAAGTGCCATACATACATACATATATGAAAGTACTATACATACATACATATACCTAAGTACTATACATACATACATGTACGTAAGTGCCATACATACATACATATATGTAAGTATTATACATACATACATGTATGTAAGTGCCATACATACATACATATACGTAACTACTATACATACATACATGTACGTAAGTGCCATACATACATATATATACGTAAGTACTATACATACATTCATGTACATAAGTGCTATACATACATACATATACGTAAGTACTATACACATATGTCAGTAAAAAAATCTTAATTTTATTTATTCCTTATTTTGTTTCTATATTTTATATTTTCATAATAACATTATTTTATTAATATTATGTCCAACTTAGTTGGGTAATTCAAGCAGGGTTTGTTTGGTATGTGGAAGAATGGAGTTTGTTAAGGTCATTTAAGGGAAACGTGATAAAATATGTTTAAAAATTATTATAGAATGTGATTAACAATTAACCAGAGATTTTTGTTGATCGGAATCCAGCTTCCAAAATGAAGAAGTAGGCCCAAAACACCACAAATAAAACCCCATATTAGCCATCTTTTCACTTGGGCACGAGTTTCATGAAAGTTTATTAATATTGCACCTGCTTGAACTCCAAGGAACACCTGAACTATAGATGGTAGGCAACCTGTAATCACATTAATTGGTTAATTAAAAACAAATACATAAATTCATACTTATTTTGATTTACTAATTGGTCCATAATCATATTCTAGTTCTTCTGTCCTGATACTTTGTTTACATTATACCATTGAATAAAAAAAATATAGATAGTATTATATTACAAATTTCTCTTATTAGAAATGCCACACGTTGCGGCGTCAATTTATAAATTTACAATTTTCTCTTTTACTTTAATTCAATAGGCCTGATGTTGTAGGCGTCAATTTATGATATAACAAGATATATACTAATTTATAAAACTTTACTTTTATATTATTCTCAATATAATGAACTGTAACACTGCTTACTAGCTTAATCAATTTGATAAATGATTTGACTCAGGACACAGGTTTATAATTACAATAAAATCTTCTTTTATTTATCAATAAAAAATCAGAAAAATATCTACAGTTTAATAGTTATTTAGCTCAAAATCAAATATATACAAAATTATTTTAGGGAATTATTTCCCAATGAGCACTCTTAATCTCGGGTAGGTTGGTGCCGGCTCTTACCAATATTAAATTGAAACAAATATTATACAAATTATTTAAATTAAGAATTAGGATAATTAAAACAAAGGAGAAAATAACTTAGTACAAGGTGGAAAGTGTATGGGTAAGTAGATGTATGAATTTAGAGTTAATATAAAAGGATAAAGTTCTGATAAAAGTTGAAATCTTGATGGTATACATATATTTATAAAAGTTTATCAGCTTTACTGGTATAGTTCTTTGAATTTAAATATGCAAAGGAAAGGTTGGAGTATATCCAATTTGATGAATAGTTATGTGGATTGATCTCACCCAATTTTTATATATATTGTCTTCTTCTTGAAAAAGAATGGTTTATTAAAATTTGATACTGTTCAGTCACTTCACTTATAAAAGGTTATTTTAACGTTGGCAGTTGTTATACACTTCAAAATGGTCTTGAAACTTGTGGTTTGGTGGGCTCTAACACAGCGTCTGCTCCCTTTGATGTCTCAGCAACAATTAATTGGATTTGATCCCAATTTGGCTTCCTTAGGCCCTCAGGAAATGGTACATTAAGGCCTGGTTAATTTCATTTCTTGTGGGATTTTGATTGTTATGTGAAAATGTGTATTTTGAAATGTAGTGTATTTGTTTTGTATGATTTTAATGAAATTTTGATGTATTTTGGTTTTTTAAAGAACATAGAATGGTAAAAGTACATAGAATTTGATTAAATAAAACTTTAAATGAAAATATCTAAAATAGCTCCTTGTACAACTTAATATCTAATATCTAAGGTCTACAAATATAATTATTTATCGGGTCGTTTACAAGCCTTGTTTCCGCGGCATAAGCGGTCACGTGATTGTGGGCTGGGCTTAAACAAACATGGCCTCTCGTTCTCCAGGTTTTAATCGAATATTCATATACTTTGAAGAACTTTACTAGCTTAACGGTATTTCTTTTCATATTTTGCCAAAGACATTTTTGATGTAAAATCTTCTGTTCTACTCGTTGGTTCTGTTCCTTTTTTGATTTAGAATTTAGTTTCCTTGGGATCGGTGGTTTTAATTTGGAATAGGCCTACAATTTCGTACATCGGCCTAGCTTCGAGTGTATTTTAAAAGGTGGATTTCGGTCGATTGGTTTACTCTTGAGTTATTATTATATATTATATGGATTGGTCGTTTAATTTAGATTAATTTTGATGTGGGAATGATATTAATTTGAGATCGAGAAGTACTGGTAATTATTTAAAATGTTGTTGGAAGTCGGATGTTATAATATTATTAATGAATCATTTACGATTTTTTGCCGCTAGGTGTCGCTGCTTCAACTTGTGAATGAATTGCCTTTATAGTAGTCTGTTCCTCTCTCTCGCACTCATGCGTGTTTAGTTCAGCAATTATGAATGGTTTCTTTTGATATTTTAAATGATTTTTATATAGGGATATATTTTGAATTGTTACAATAGCTGTATAAGAGCAATTAAATTAATATACAAGAACATATAAAATAGATGGCTGTGGCATTAATAATTTAGCCAAATTATATAAGCTATCCTACATCTCTAACAATAACATATAGAAGGTATTGAATCTGTATTGTTGAACAGTGTAGAGTTTTTATTCTGATTGTGTATGTCCATAGTCAATATTGAAAATAAATCCAATAGTGATCAAGAATTAAATGAAAATAGTTCAGAATATAGTGATAATGTAAGTAGAACTCAAATAATAATAATTCATGTGGTAGTAGTAAAAAGTTAACTATTATATTTTGTAGAGTATAGTTCAGCTAATTTCTCTAGTCCTATATTTGATCAAAGTTGGTGAAAGCTTTTTTCCAGAAGCAAGGGTTTGATATTATTATGAGCTGGATATTTTTTCACACACATTAGCTTCAGTAATTTACTCAATATTGGCTCCAACTATTTTGAGCTTTTGAAACTTAAAAGTTATAAGTAGAGGTTCAGTAATATGATTTGAAGGTGAAAATAGGCATATCAATATAAAAAAAGAAATAAGGCATTAAAATGTTTTATTTGTCAATTCATGCGATGAAAAATGTTAGAACCATTTAAATTTATTTGAATAATCAGTTTAATTTATGTAAAATTGATTTCTATAATTAAATATGATACGTAGGGGTAGGCTTATTTGAATTTATAAATTCAACTTATAGGGCAGCTTCATTATGTCACCAACTTATCAAGTTATGCATTTTAAACTTCCATAAAACATAAGTTTAATGAGAATTTTGTAAAAATGTTGGTTTTGCCTTTGCTTTTAATTTGTAAACCCATACGCTACATGTTTTTTTATGACTAAAACATATATTCTGAACAATTCGTGTGTTTGGTGCTTAACCCTTTGCGCTCGGTTGGCCAGCAGTACTATATTACGATATTCTCAGTCAGCTCTGAATATTTATCGAAGTAAACATCCTCACAGCTCAGATGGCCAGCCGTTTACGATACTGTTGTCAACTCTGCCGCTAATTTGACCTTGCGGTGTCAACAGCTCTGAATTATTTTTCACTACAATCTGAAATGTTGTTAATAAGTATTTATTTCTTGTTTAACAAAATCGTGGTTTTTTAGTAAGTATTTTATTTTGCCATACAATAAAGTAGAAATATTATATTATTATTGTTACTGGTGAGTTTTTGTTTTAACTGTAAATATATAGTTATAATATATTTTAATGAATAAAATAAACCATTGGGTCCATTGTATACAACTTATCGAACAAAATTTTTAGGTAATTTAAAATAAAATAAAATTAAGACAAATTTTTTAACAAACTTGTTAACAAAAAACACTTAAAACCTATAATAAACTAATTAACTTTTGTTGTATTAAATTAATTCAAACTTTAAAAACACTAGGCTAGACCACCGCAACGTAAAACTAAACTGCTGGTAAGGTTATAATGTAACGTATATTGCTACGGTTTGATACAACACAGACCAGAAAAAAGCGGGAATTAATTAGATTAAGATTTGGACTCTAGATTTCAGCACAATCCAGACAAAATAAAACTACTAAAAATAAATTAATGCAGATTTGTGTGGCCAGTCCTGCTGGCCATCCGGGCGTTCGAGGGATTTTACCTTGTCCAGTACTGCTGGCCATCCGAGCTGAGAGGAACGTAACTTGCAAAAACAATTCAGACTTGATAAAGAAATGGCTGTGGCCAGCACTACTGGCCATCCGAGCCCAGAGGACGTTTATTAAAAATCCTTCCAGAGTGCAAAGGGTTAAGGTGTCTAATAACTGCATTAGCCAGGTCAAATTTTGAAAAAAACATCTAGCTAGACCATTGAAAATTGGAGAAGTTTTAATCACATATTTATGATAGAGGCTAAATTGATTTGATCTGTTTTGTAAATCATATTATCACTACAGCTCAGCCCACCTAGAACATTAGTGTATATAATACTACAACTCTAGGTCTAGTTTAAATCTCAAAAAACCACACGTTGTGAAGCGAAATTACAAACTTATCAACTTTATAAAAAATCTTTAATTTAATTCTTTCAAAATGCCTTCTTAGTTAGGCGTCAAATTTATTATATATCACTTTTGTTAATTACTGTTCATAAGCTAAATAGATTGATAAATGATGGAATTCAAAACACAAGTTTACAACTTTAACAAATTATTTAATTGAGAAGTTGAAAATTAAAATATATATACAGTTTATACACAAAATAGGTTAGCTCAAATCAAATGTTCGTTATAAATTCTCTTATAGTATTCTTAATCTCGGGGGGTTAGTGCCGACTCTTCCCAATATTATTATAAAAAAATTAATTGTTAAAGAATGTTATTGAAAATAAAATATTAAAATTGAAAAAGGGGAAATGAAACTAGTACAATATGTAAAGTGTAAGTGTATGTAGGTGTGTGAATGAAAGTTATAGAGAGGTTAAATTTATAGTAATTGTCCAAAAATTCTTCTTATAGATATATTTACAATGTCTTTCAAATTTTGCAATGTTCAAGTTCTTAATAAATGAATAGTTTGAAATGTAGCATTAATCGTCTAAGTGACTATATGGATAGGTCTCATCCAGTTTATAGAGTCTTCTTCTTACCAATTTTATTTATAAATGATTATTATTAATTACTTCACTGCACTTTTATAAAAAAACAAGTTATTTGTTTAACGTTGATAAAGGATTAACACTGGAAAAATCTTCGCTTTGGATCGTCTACTGGAGAGCTCTGGTCATACGTCTGCCTTCTTGGGTGTCTATTCAACAACTAAAATTGCCTGGAATCCAAACTGGCTTGCTTTGGGCCTTCAGGAAATGGTACATAAGGCCTGGTGAATTTCGTATCCTCTGGGGTTTTGATTGTTGTGTAAGAAAGTGTATTTTAAAATGTTGTGTGTTTATTTGGTGTCGTTTTAATTAAATTTTGAAATAATTTAGTTTTACAAATAATATTGAATGATAAAATTAAAGAGAAATTGATTAAATATAAGAGATTACATGAAAATACCAAAAATAGCTCCTTGTACAAATTATTATCCAACATCTACTATTTACATCTAAAACTATACATTTGGCTTTTTGAAATTAGGTTTCAGCGATGCTAGCGATCACGTGACTGTGGGCGTGGCTTGATAAATATGGCCTACGCATATTTGGCTTTAGCCGGCGTTTCGTTGACTTTCGGAAAATTATTACGGCTTAACGGTATTTCCTTTGAGATTTTACCAAAGACATTTTAGATGTAGAATCTTTCGTTCTATCTGATGGTGTTGTTCCTTTTTTAATTTAAAATTTGGTTCTCTTTGGATCGATGATTATAATTCTGCTGTGGCCTAGATTTTAGTACATCGGTCTAGTTTCAAATGGATTTAAAAAGTAAATTTCGGTCGATTGCTTGGTGATTGATTTAATCTTATAATTTGGATGGATTGGTTGGTTAATTTAGATGAATTTTGATATGGGAAAGATAGAGATACGAGGTCGAGAAATATTATTAATTATGTAAAATGTTATCGAAAGTCGGGTGTTTAAAATATTGTTGATTTATTGTTTGCGATCCTGGCCGCTAGATGTCGTAGTTCAGATTGTTTATGAATGGTTTTGATTATCAGTTTTCTGTCTCTCTCGCACTCATGCGTGATTAGTTAAAATGCAGTGATGTATGATTTTTTTGATTGATTGATATTATTATGATATATTTTGAATTGTTACATGTACTTACTGTTTAAATTTTATGAAGGCACCTACGAAGAAAAAAATTTACCTACCTATTACATTTACACTTTATGCTATCTATAAATAAGTAATACGAATGTGGAAATCTTACCAAAAACACCTTCTGGATCAAAGGCAGATGTGTGGTAAACCATACTTGATGTGGGATATTGAAACATATGACTATTACCCAACAGTAATGTGTCGATATATCTGGTCACTCCACCAGTGCAGTTACTATACAACCCTCCATCTTGAATACCTCCAGCACCTAAATATCCCCTGTTTGTACATAAACAATTGTTTTATTATTTTTTATAAATAAAAGTGATAAAATTTATTGGTCTGTAGCATTATTAAAAGTATTACAATTCTCAGCTTTCATAATGTTTTTACTTTTAAATCAGAATAGGTACATAGGACTGTTGTATTCAAAAATTATTAAAATTTAAACTTGCTGTTCAGGTATTTTCAGATGTAGTCTTTGGGAAAAAACTTGTTATCGAGATTGTTGAATTAACTTAGATGAAACACAATTACATAAATAATTATAAATAACAACATGGGTTATTACTTACAAGGGGCATCCTGGTACTGGCATGTAAAACGTGAGATAACAATGAATAATCAAAATTGCCAATACGAATATCCATTGAGATGATAGTGCAATTAGATCCTTGAAGATGCTTGAAATTTTACCCTGAAAGTATAAAATATGAAATTGTAATTTACTTATATATTTTAAAATTCATTGTAATTTTTGTAAAAACTATTAATTAATCTTGGTTAAAGGGAGAACTTGCTTTTACGTTCTTGGTTTAAGCAGCAGAACGTAAAACCAGATTAAAGTTAAGTTACTGTATTTCAATATTATGATTTATATATTAGCAATAATACAGAGTGTCTAGAAAATATTGTCCCACACTCACCAGGCTCTATTCTACAGGTGAAAATAAGAAAACAATTTCAATAAACAAGTCCAAAAGTGCTTAGTTTTTATATTGGGAAATAAAAAAAAGTAATATTTAATGACAGACAAAACAGTTTATTATTTTCCCCTCCGCTCAAAAGATAACGGAGTTATCGGCAAGCAACTAAAAACATAATTTATTGATAGTTGTTTACAATACACAAATTTTTTGTAGAAGTAAACTCTTAGATTCTTAATGGTGAGGGTTACTTGTACTGGTTTTTTGTACAATGGTCAAAGTTTACGGAACATACATATACACCAAATTTGAGGTCAATACCTTTTCTATTGGTGGATAATTCGAAAACTAAGCATTTCCGGACTTGTGTTTATTGAAACTTGTTTTATTTTCACCTATAGAATAGCCTGTTGAAATTTGTGACAATATTTTCTAGACATCCTGTATAAATAGGCCTTGTGTTGAAGATGTTCCTGTTTGAATCAGAAAAATAACGCAAATATTATATGTACCGATAAGTGATTAACTTACTCGAGTAATTCTCTTCCATTTTTTCTTAAAAAATATGTGTATCCTGCTCCTGCATATAGGACCCAAAACTTTAGAACATCGAAAAATTACTAAAACATTCATAATTTGTGCTATTTCTTGTATGGTAGCCTATTCATAAAATTAATATTCTCTTGACATTTTGTCCATCATTATTCCATTTATCATTATTATTGTCCATTTATTTTTGTTGTATCATATAATTTGAATATCACCTAGGTCTTGTAGGTTTAGAAATAAAATTTGTGTTAACTTGTTAGTGTAAATTATTGTATTCACATACTTGACACTGTAATGGATGCCTGTGGGTCATGAATATGGACAATGTGGACACGGAAAAGTATACTATTCCAAATCGCTGGAGAACTCCTAACAGCCTTAAAGTATGTAGTTCTGGACCTCCTGCGGTTGTATTGGTCATAAGTCCAAGTAAAAACAAAACACAACTTCTCTGAAAAGTAGCAAACACTTAAATGTACATGTCTGTGAATTAGGAAAAGTTATTTCTTAACGACAATCATATATTACATTTCTGTAGATAAACCAGTTGAAGCTAATGCTTTATATCAAATTTCGAACAGAGCCTCTTCAAAATTAATCATTCAATTTTGAATCCAAACACACACAACTTGCTGTCCAGCATCAACAGAATATTGATTCTCTATAACTCTAATCACACTTAACACATTCACTGCTACGCAAATTTTGTATTTCCTATGCTAGGAGCTGACTTATTTTTTATATTTATAGCCTAAATGAGTAGAAATTACTTTATTTTTTATTTTTGAACCTTTCTACGTAATAATCACTAATATTTTTAAGCGGATGCACATGTGCGTCCATAGCACAGCTAAAAATAGGCGTGCGAAGCACGCAATGCTCTGTGTATTGAAAATACTCCAAATACAGGGGTTGGCGTACGAAGCACGCAATGAACTGTGCATCGGCCGCTTCTTATAGTGTTCATTGTCAAGCTCACATGTGCGTCCTTAGCAGTGAACGTGTTAAACAATAACTATAGTCAGTTCAGAATATAAATACGCACAATCCTTGTAATTATTTGTGTATATTCACTAAACCATCCCTAATTTAAGTATGAATACATAACAATCTAATATACCATCTGTAATAAAAATTAGTGATACATTTTTCAATAAAATTGCAGAGCAAATCACTCCTGAAAATATTTTATGATACTTTTATCAATCTACCCTTAAACTAAAAATGCTTCAGTTTCTAATTTTCATACCATTTTATGACCATCTTTTTAAAATTCATTGTAAGTGGGAAACAAGTGTAAACCATAGTTCATTTTAATGTTAACTTAAATAATACTAACCTGCAATGCATTCAAGAACATTGTAGAACGAGGGACACCTTTCTTCATTTGGGATTTGACTGAAATGGGAATGCACACTCCCATAATCCACATAAACCTAAAATGTATAAAACAAGTTTAATTATTATCAACTTTATTATCAAACTTTAAAACTTCAAAATTGTAGAGACTGCAGAAACCTTCTCGTATTTTAATAGTTAATTAATTATAAGTACTGTAATTTTAATAATTCATAACTCACATTATATGAGACAAGCAGCCGAAACATGAAAGTCAAAAGATGTGTGTAGGATTTATTTATTTAATTTTGTCTTGTAGTGGGATACTGGTTACAATTGTTTAGTAAAATTACTAGTTCATTTTAACTTTAGGAAAAATTCTAAAGTTCATTATTTATAGATTTAAACCAGTAACGGCTCGTGCCCAAGCAAATTGCATTAATAACATAATATTTTAACAACTATTAATATTTATTACTTGGTTTCATAAATCTAACAATATAGAGTGAAAAGTTGTTAAAATACGACAGAGAGTTACAACGCGCAGCTCTACTCGTTTTCAGCTGCCTGGTTCAACTCAAAGAATGAACCTCCTGGCCTAGGCAAGGGTTGTACATGGGAACAGCGGAGGAATTGCCTTTCTAGCATTGCTTTTTGCTGCACTCTAATTGCAGCGATTCCCGACTCCTTCCGAAGATAGCCGAAGCTGATGGAGTTCACAACTAACTTTGTTATGTAAAAAAGCTTGTAGTTGGTGTTTGATTACTTCTTTGATTTATAGGTTATTTCAGTTGTGCATTGTATGAAGTTCATGGATTAAGTTTGTGTTAGTGTGGACATATTTTTACTATTAATAAATAATATTATTGCAATTCAGTATGCGTTGTGTTAAGGTAAAGTTTTTAGAATGAACAGCGTTACATCTTTGCTAAGGGTAACTTTTCTTCTTTACCTCTTGAAGAAAAGTGTGCTATTAAAGTGTACAGGTCACTTCATTATTATTATTATTATTAAAGTGTCACTTCATTATTTATGAGTCACTTTATGAAGTAAAAACTTAATTATACTAATGAATAAAGTATAGGCTACTATGTAAGACAACATTGTTCTCAATTTTCCATTTATAATAATTAATATGTATATTCAAATCTATCATGAAAACTGTAACCCGATTTATCCCATTGCACGCTTTTCAGAAGTTTACAGGACCCCCCATCCCTGTAGATTGGAACCCCCAAGGTAATAATTCACCAGCCACAACTGGTTTAAACAAACAATTTTCCTTAAACTTTTAACATTGTTAAGATTAATTTTGTCTGTTGAACCTCTGGCTTCAAATAAGCAAAGCAAAATATGTAAAATGTTTAGCAAATACTTATATTTTAACCCTTGGCGGTCGGTCGTGGTGTTTTTGTTCCTTCTTTTAAGCTCAAAAGGCCACATATAGTGACTCTTGTCATTTTCTCAATCAGGTTGGTTGCAGTAGCGTTATCTATATTTCTTCAGATCGTGCGTCCTACGCATAGTAGCCCCATGTTTTTTTTATTCTTCTGCCTTGTATTATGTACTGCATTTGCTTGGGAGAAAAGTAAAAAATTTGAATGAAACATCATATCCATTATTTTATACGCTTTTCTTAGAGCTCATTCGTAGTGCATAGACTGACGTACCTTACGGTCATCTTTATATAAGATTTAGTTTTTAAATTTTTGCATAATTATATGTTTTTAATAGTAATCTACAACCTGATATAATTAAGAAAATTTTAAGGTTTTATAACAATAAATTATTTTAAAACACTTTGTGTTTTTTAAGCTTTTATGTCAACAGACTACCCCCTTTCTTAACGCATTAAAACTAATATTTCATTAAAATGTTAGTATAATGCTATTATTTTGATCTATGAACATAATATGCATGTTTAAAAACAAATTAATAGATCTGCAAAAACACATTGAGCTTACTATTCAGAATAACAATAAAGATCATAGTTTTTTAGTAAAAAGACAGATTAAACGCTAATCATAATAAAGGTTGTGGAGAATCCCAAGCTGCAGTGGAAAAGCCACTACATTTGGGTAGCATTTTAGTGTAATGTTTGTTATTTCTCAGCTTCTTCAGTAGAAATTTAATAAATTTAAAATATTGGTCATTGTTTATTTATAGTTAATATGAATAATAAACAACTAACCATGGGAAAATGACATCAGCTGGGAGGAAACCATCCCATGTCGCATGTTGTAGGAACCAGTAGTGGCCAGCTTCATCGTTTACAAATATCATAGCTGTTAGACATATCCTGAAACAACGAACATAAAACAAATTAAGAAACAGAAAAAAGCAGTTGTTAAGAACACACATAACACAGCTTTTTAGTTGATCACATAAAATTAAAGCACTACATACTCTTCATGTTTATGCCATATCATTGGTTTTTAAAACGATCTGACGTTTGATTTCCAATAGGTCAGTCATTGCCATTGTATGGTTTAATAAATACAGGGTGTGGCAACCAGTGCAGTATGAATAATGAGCAAACAACTATTAATAATTACTATATAGACTCATGGTTCCAACTGAAACCCCACAACTTCTTAACCCTTCCATGAGTAATGAAGTTTTGGAACATAATGAGCTCCCGTTTGTAGTGGAGTAGTCTTCTGAAAACTCAAAATGCCTAAAAGAGTCGAACAAAAATTTCTCTGAATTCATGAAACCTCAAACATGAATCGTTTATTATAACAGAAAACAAACTAAAATTGGAAAATTTTAACTAAAAACGTCAATTAAATAAAATTTTTTATATTTTTCCTTGTATGAAAATCTTCAAAACAAGGGTATATACACATCGGTACATTATAATCAGGGCACTGATAGATTATGTTCTTCTACTTTTGCTCTTTTGTTGTTGTGTTATATCACACGTAGCACAGTTTTTAAAACTTCCTTGTTTATCAGAAGTGGTTGAAGAATGTGGTGCCTCGTCAAACGCATTGGATGTTGTCGCCTCTTGGTACTACTACTCTCGGGACAATAGCCTTTTCTTTTCTTTTTTTTTTTGTGCGATGCATCTCAAATATCTGTCTCAGGAAGACTTTTATAATTGGGGAGCTGTACAATTATATGCCAAATACTTTCATAGACATAAAGCAACGATCTAACTAATAAAATATGGAATAAGAATAAATGGCTACCACTCCAAGTTCAACAACAAATATAATTCAGCATATTCTGTTGCATATATTACTGCGTATTAGTGATGAAACCCTCTGCGTAGAGTACAGATGATTGGTCTTAACCATTTTACCCAGGAAATAGCGTGCAAACTCCTGTGCAGCCAGATGATAGGCTATAAGACAGTTATGTACTAGTTCCTCCCTCTCAATAAAGGGTGTTTTACTCTCACTTACCCCGCTCAGATATACCAGTGACCTCATATTGAAACTATTTTGAGTAAAATGTCTTAAAAATTAATGAAAGTGATAAATAAGGCTAGCAAAACACTACAAATGATGATCCATAACATTAACACTCCTTTTTTATTTGTACATGACGTTCTAGAATGTTTTTTTTTACTAATTAAGTGCAATTTGCCTTACTGTATATACTCTTTAAAGATTTCAATAATCTAAAAAAAATAACTGTTTCATTTCCAAGCGCCCTAAAAGAAATATTTTTGGGGTTGGAGGTTATTTTTGGGCTTCCATTTTGAAATAGTTGGTGTTATGTCCAAAATGTTCAGCTTTCATTTGATATCCAACTTGAACTACCTACATTGCTATTTGAATTTCTTTCGACATAAGCTTTTTAATTTCCCCAAAATCATTATTTTATTAATGTCGGAAAACTTTGGGAAAAGTATCAAAGTTTGTACGTTGTTTGAAACTAACACTTTTAAATTTTAAATACATTAAAAAAATTTGTTGTAACGTAAGTGTGTTGGCTAAATTTACTAGTCAGGACTTGACTAGTTACCCAACAAACTTTTCGTGATGTGTTAAAAAAAACTGAAATGCTATCAAACTGACTAATAAACGTTTGTATTATAAAACTTGATAATGTAGTCATAATACATCGAAATTGGTATTCCTACAAAGGAAAGAGGGCGAACTGCAGACAGACAAGGTACGAAAAGTAGTCATAATTATTCTGCTATAAATGAAAATGTATCAAATTGATTTAATTTTAAATGACGGCCAAAATAAATGTTCATTATATACTAATGTTATATGCTGGGGTTTACTTGTAATTTTTCCAGTACCGGAACGCTGCCGGAACTGATCGGAAGTGATGGAAAAGGGAGCCCGGAAAATTTTTGAAATTTTCACTTCTAAAACCCTTACTTTAAGTATCTTTGGTAAGTTTAAGGGTGCAGATAATACGCTTACTTTTATAAGAAAAGTACGCACGTATATGTAAGTATTTTTGTACTTGTACATTATGTATATAACACATAGTAAATGCATACTATTTTAAGGAAAAACTTGGTAAAATGTCTCTTATTTAGTCCATAGCCTTTATCAGAAATTTAAATCCTCGATAAAAGTTTGTAAACCTCAACACATTTATGTATATCAAGAAATTACTTTTCTAATACAAAAACAATTAAACACAAGCAAGCTTATCACGAGAACATAACACACAACACAGACACTTTTGTTAAAGAATTATTCTAACGCCACTCAAAAGTCACAAAACTAAACATTGCAATGTCAACGTCAAAGCGACCAGTCACTTTTTAGTTTTTGACAGTTCGCGAGAGGTAGCATGTACCGGGCAACCTACTAAATCGCCGTGCGGCAGGTGTTCAGGTACCTACATTTAAATATTTTTCTCTTTCGACCTTGTATTTTTGACGGTGTTTGCCATTATACAGCCATTGTTTGTATGTATTCCGTGTTGTGCTCTCACTTGGAATATTTCTTTAAAAATTAATTAATCGTGAAATTAAATGAGTTATTCAATAAGTATTAATCACTAAATGTGGTCCAAATTATATCATGTTTGGTGTTAATTTGATTTCAATAATCTTATCAGTATGTTATAAACTTTTTCATGCCGAAAAAGTTAATAATGTAAAAATTAAAGCATCGCTGGTTTTTAAACTTTTTGGCCATATCGACTCTGAGTCTGTTATTTGTAGTCGTTCGCAGCGCTCGCTGAACATCAAAGACTGGCAAAAGGGTGTCTGGTGCTCCGAAGTTGTCCCATTTCGATTCCGAGCTGAGGGATAAAGTGGGAGACTTTACTGTAGTTGGCTTGCATAGTCGAAACGTACTTTAGTGTGAGGATATCTTGAGGTTTTTCGATTGGCGGAAGTAAAATTCTGAACCGAGTGTTGAATGAGTGTGAATGAGGGAGTGGATGGTCCAGTGTAACGTTAAAACAAACTTTGTAAAACAAATTTATAAAAAGCAGTACCAGAACGGCGTTCCGGTGCGTTCCGGCACCAGTAAACCACTTGGTTATATGCCATATTTAATTTAATTTGCCTGTATTCTCCAACACAGTGCAAGACCGGATTCTTGGTAGAACAATAAAACACAATACGCAAGTAATACAATCAACATATTCATGTTATATATAACAATGTGAGACCAATTTTTTAACAGGTAAATGTGAATTTATTTTTTTTTAAATTAGTTGGTTTTGCTTACCCTCTAAAAGTATCCAATGCTTTAACTCTAGATCTTTTAATTTTTTTGGTCGAATCATCATCCTGAAAAAAATTTGTTCTATTACAATTATTTTAAGAAGTATTTAAAAGTAAGTGTAAATAAAGCTCAATTAAATTTTAGTAGTGTTTTCCCCAAAAACTACAGTCGTCTTTAAAACCTTGGCTTCCTTCACAATAACTGCCAAAACTGCCCGTTTTCTTTGGTCTCTGGCTTTTCCGTATTGCTCTTTTCTTCTCTATATTATTTTCTTCACTTTATAAATCTCGAAAAGATCTTGCTTTGTTGACCATATTATAAAAATTTAATTCACCAAATAATTTTTCAAAACATTTGAATTTTATGTTTGATATACATAGTGCCAATACACGTTCCGCATCTAGAATTCTCCAAATTCCCCTTCACCGAACATCCATCTTTAATAAATCTTTTGCAGTTTCCAGTTGCAGATTTTGGATGGAATTCTGTTGTTGCTAAGGTGGGGGAGGGTTCAGTTCTGGCTTAGTTAAAATTTACTGTTTTTGGCTGTATAACTGAAGAGTGTATGATTTCATGGTAATATAGTTTACGTTATTTTTATTGCAATGACATTTAATGTATTTTCATGTTTTTTCACAATTTTCATAACTATTGCTGGTCTTTTGCACTCATCGAATGTAAAAGTCATTTTAAGTTTTTCTTTTATGCCTACTGTTTACAGCCTAAGTCTTACTTGTTTATTTTTTCCTTTGCACGTGTCTTTGAATTAATTTTTTTAGAATTTGTAAACATTTATGTATTTTTTTTATGGGTACGGTTGAAGGTGTTATATAGCCTCGAATGTGCCCAAATAAAGGCAATTAATCAATTAATCTTTACAGACGACCTAGACATTTTATCCATTGGTAGTTATTTTTATTTCTGTTACAAGGATTGGAAGTATTTTTATTTCTTACTTAGTTCTTCATTTTCCTCCACTGCTCCAAAATTTGTCTAAAGCATCTTTATTTCCAAGCATGGATTTAAGAGAAAAGTGGTCACCCCACCCAAACTATAAGGAAATAAAACAATTAATGTCACTATATTTTATACATTTAAAATTGTTTTATGGGAATATAAATCAGAAAATGTTTCCATTTTTATTAAATATTTATGGAAACATGTTATAACTATTTATTACACATTTTTATTTATTTAAAATAAATATTATTCTGTTTGTTCAACCTCAAGGCTTTGTCGTTCTCGCCCTTATATTGAATAAAAAACACTTTTTCATGGATATCTTGTTTTCAGTTTTAGATACTTTGAAAATAACAATAATAATTATTAAAAATCTAGGAATGTTTGAAAGTATAATATTTAATAAGATAACTTACGTCTTTGTCTGTTTTTGTTTTCATAAAATAACTCTTGCAAGTTGTTCCAAACATTGTATAGATTGTGCTGAGAAGCAATAAGCAGCCTATGATGAATATTAAAGCTGAAACAATACGAGTATCAAACAAGTTGATATTCTGTAAAAAAGTACATTGCAAGCAGAAATCAAGTTTTTGTGATAGTCATAAAGGTAAAAGACATACCAGTTCAAATAAATTCTTGAGGTTTATGTTGTAATTTATAGTTTTGTAAATATCAGGGAATGTTTATTAGTCGAGAATTTAATGTATTTAATCAAATATATTGAAAATGGCAAATGTTTTTCCACCCTAAAAAATACAACATTCTTAAAATTACAAGAAAAAGATATTCCTGAATATTTTTCAACTAATAAAGTCTTACATCATAGCAAACACTATTTTTTTGTATGTACTGTCCTAAATTACAATTATCATCAAAAGCCTTAAATGAGCTCCTCTTGTTGTGGACCGTTGTGATAAAATACTAAAATATAAAATTAAACATTGTAGAGCAGAGGGGAAGCTACGGCTCCTCCTGCATGCCCTTGACATAAAATTAAACCTAAAACAAGCAAAAAACAGTTCAGAATAATAAACAATGCATTGGACTTACGTAATATTGTATTTACAGGCTTCTTAGCTGTAATTAGCTGACAGTCGTTTCCATAATTTAAAAAGTCGTATACTCCAAATTCTCCCAAGTCTTTTGGAATCGCTTCACAGATCAAGGAACTAAAGGCACAATAAATTTCATAATTTTATAAAGACTAGTTGCTATTATAACTAACATAATTATATTAGTTATTATCGTAAATACTTAGAAGCAAATAAATTACAGAATATGTAAATAGCTTACAACACTTCATAATTATTTAGGTATAGTTAAAGTGTTGACTAAAAATTATTAAAAATAGGCCTATTGTTCTAACTGAGAACTGCATAAACTTAACTAAAAAGTTTTCGGTCACAGGAAACATCTTTTCTGTTTTTTTAAATATAGGGGAGACTTGCACAGTACCGGACACTGCCCAGTACCGGACAGAGCGTGTTTCTTAAAGACGCCAATAGATGGCAGATAGATTAAATATTCCACACAAAGCCATTTATCACTTAAAGTTGTTGTACAGTTATTAGCCAGGTCGCGCCAGTGTTGTCTGAGTAATTAGCGAAAAAGGTGTGAAAAAGGTGTTTTTGTCCAGTTGGGTGCTTCCCGACGTTAGATTTCAGCTTCTGTTCTGTGAGACTTGGTGAATAGAATGAGTTGAACTATTTTTTTTGTTAAATCCACTTTCATACTGAGTAAGAAGCAGTAAGTGAATTTTAGTTTAAAACGTTAATTTACGGTTATTAATTTAAATACTTCCCCTCCTTCATTTGCTCAGTACCGGACAGACAACACTTTCCCAGTATCGGACACTAAAACTATTGTGTTAGCCCTCTTCAAAGCTGCGTACAATGAAGCCTGTCCTATATGGATGAACCAATCAATATATTGTGGGTTTGGTTAGAACAGCTTTTATGGTTATATGCAGGATGTAGCTTGCAGTGTATGGTTTTTCAAGTACTGGGCTCTAACCGTTGAAGAGGACGTAAGAAGGTTTGGGCTACCTTGCTGCATCTCATTTCACTCAAGTCGATGAAGCTCTCACAAGATCCACAGTTTCCGTGACCACAAATCCTACTCCCGAGGACTGAAGAACCAGTAACAGTGACTGCAGAAGAGAATGTAACCCCAGATGGCTCAATGTTTGCACCAATTTCTTCATGTTCAACACCAGCCTCCCTGCCCTGCATGCGGTCAACTTTAATTGTTGCCTTAGTGAAAGCCACACAAACATCAACGGCTACTAGAAACACTTCTCGCTACTTTGGTGGACCTGGAGGCTTCATGTCTCATTCATTTCAAGTTATGGCCGATAGGATTTTTCCCATCACAGGTGACGATAGATAGAAAATCATTCAGAGGAAGAGGAAAAGTGAAAAAAGTGAGATTTTAAGTGGAAGTCCTTACAAAGATATGCTAGAGAAGAAAGTAAAGGAATCAGATGAAAAGATTAAAAAAGTAGCAATGAGAAAAGAAAAAAATTACAATGTTTTATATTAGCAAAGGGGGAACAACCAAACAACTTGAGTTGAGAGTGAAAATATTGGTCCTACGAAGAAAACTTCACTTTAAAACTAACGTCCTAAAGAAGGAAACCACAGAAATGAACTCCAACAATAAAAATAGTGTAATGAGTGCATAATTTGTAGAGACAACAGAAGAAGATTTTATACAGTGCACATCTTGCAAGCGGAGGGCAGAAATTGCTTGCATAGATGAAGAAAATCTCATTTATTACAATTGTGAAAATTGCTCATAACTTATTGTCATTAACATTACTGAGTTTTTTGTCATATGTTGTATTTCATTAGAATGACATATTAATTAATCAAATATACCATCACTTAGCAAAATAACAACTACTTATCTTAATAATAAATGATTTTTGAAAGTGTCCGGTACTGGGCATATGTTTTTGATAGTTGTCATTATTTGATACTTTTTCATTTGTTCATTTCATTCTTTTTACTATTGTTTTTTGTAAAAGTGTTAATTTTTAGTTAAAAATAAACCTTTGAACTTTTTATTGTTGCAATTTTATTTTGTTACAATACATATATAAAAAGTTATTGTCAAAAAAGCTAAGGTGTCCGGTACTGTGCAAGTCTCCCCTACTGCTCTCTGCCAAACAAGAACTAAACCAAAGTTATTTAGTTAGTCATTTTGCCAAGTCGTTAATTTTTTTTATCTTTGGACAAATTGCAAAATACATTGACAGTAACAATTTTAACACCGAGCTGAAATACCCAAAACGAAAACTTAACTGATCTTTAAAACAAACTCAACTGTGAATTAATCCGACCAAACTTCAAAGATTTTTAGTTAAAATTATCCACTATATTCACTTATAAGTTTAATCCAGTTTAAGTAGGTCGAAATTCAAATTGAGGGGGTTATCATGATGATGCACGAGCTTTGCAATTCTGTTTCTATAAAAATCTGCCGCAATAGATTTTAACCGCATAAAATACTGGTGTGAATATTTATAAAACAAATAATTTAAGTGATTTATAGGTGCTAAAACTTTACAGTTCTCAAATTGTATAGATGGGAGGTCAATATTAAAAACTACCGTATAGGCCTAATTAAGTAAAATATTAGCTTTTCAAAACAGAAAAATATATAAATTGTACCGCTTTTAGAATCGTGCACATTAAAAATCTTTAATAACTTATTTTGTAAATATCAAATCAGAGGTATTTAAATGATATCCGTTTCTCCTAGCAGATAAGCTACCTAACTTACCGCAGAGCATATGACAGTATCATATGCCTTCCCAAACTCCATGTTTCTGTTTTAACCTTCATTGTTTTTGACATTTATGTAATAAAATGTCCCATAAACATGCATTTGT
>JAGFPH010000012.1:2260450-2275500 GCA_018207615.1 Philaenus spumarius | reverse complement strand
GTGTGTGTGTGTGTGTGTGTGTGTGTGTGTGTTTGTCCGTTGTATGTTCTGTTGAAGAAATAAATGAAGAACATGAAGAAGTTGTTCAAGAGGAGCATTTATAAAAAGTAAACCACTCGGAAGCAAAAGCCACATTTGAGCTAGTAAAATCCTACATTGATCAGGAAGAAGGATCCACTCTAGGTATCATAAGTGAAAATGGCATGACTTTGCTTTCTGTAGAGCAATAAACACAAAGAAAAAAAATTGATAGTTACTTTAAGGGTTTTTAAGGCCTTTAGTGTAAATAAACTTACTTTTTATATTAAAGAAGATATGAACTGTACTGCAGTTAGTTTTATACTACCCTACACAATACAAACTTTTCGGGAATGTATTTTAATCTTAGAGTGATTTAGGAAGAAACGGAGAAACTTTCAGTATGTGTTCTACTAGTGAAAATAAAGAAAAAAAGTTATTATAAACATAGATTCAGAAATGCTTTGTTTTCCAATCATCCACCATACTGTTAAAAAACTTAATATTTTTGTATGTAGGAAATAATTTAATGCAAATTTTGAATACATATTTGGTATGACATCTTTTACCCATGTACAAAAAACCAAAATCTGGTTCTGGAGTAATTATTATTATTAGTATTGTGGACAACTACCAAAATACAATATTTTTAGTTTATAGCTAATAACTGGTTTTTTTTTAAGTTACAAAATAGTTAAAACAACCGTTTTGTTTGCAATTTATTAAGGCAGTCAGGTCATTTGCCCGTGGCCCGGGGCTCAAGCCCTCAGATGGCTTAAGGGGGGCCCGGCGGACCATGCAAAAATCACTAAGCCTACACATAAGAAAAGAAAGCTGCTGATGTTATTCTTATAACGTTAGTTTTTTTCAACGTTAGGTACAGTATAAAGTGGTGGCGAAGTTGAGATTTGAGGAATGCTGACCATGAGCTGACAGGGGCTGTGACTCTTCGCCCTTCTATAATTAATTAACACTTGTCAACACAACATAGCGTAGCACAACTCCCTCTCCACTCCCTGTCCCCTGCACTATCACTATCTGTACTTTTCTTGACTTATGCTTTGTTTTCCCACCCCCACCCTCACAGACAAGAGAATAAATAAAGATGGTCAACCGGTGTTGCGCATTTTTGAAATTACAAGTTTAATGATTGAATAGTATGACGTACAGATAAACAAAAGGTTTCTCTCAATATTTTAGTCACATTGTTTCAATTACTTCTCCATAAAATAAGTCAACTATGTTAAAATTACAACTTTTGATGTGAGTAACGTTAATATTGGTTTTTAGAGTTTAGGTATGTGAGGAAGGCTGAAAATCTGTAGGCCTAACCTGTGGAAAACAAACACTTTTTACTTTTTCACTGTACTATAGTATAGAGAAAGTATAGTGATCGCAAAAAAAATCGACGTTGAGATTTTCATGGAAATATCCGTTTTGGGACCCCCTGAGTCCAAAAAAAGTGTGTTTTACAAAATATCTGTCTGTTTGTATTTCTGATTGTATGTATACAAAGCTAGAGTGAAAACTATTAGATTGATTTTGAACAAATTTGCACCAATCTTCTTGTCAATTAGGCTTGTATAGATACACGAAAAAAGGTTTTGAAAAACAACCCCCTTTTTAGCCAACAAAAACCAAAAAATCAGTTATTATTTTTTTTTATAAAAAAACGGATCTAACTATTCTGATAAATTTAGCTTATTTGTGCCCTACCATATGCAAAAAAAACCGCATCTTTCTAAAAATTCTCGTTTAGCTATTAATAATAATAATAACTGATTTTTGGGGTTTTTTTGGCCAAAAACATTGTTATTTTCAAAATTTTTTAAAACCTTTTTTGTGCATCAATACAGGCCTAATTGACATGTTTGGTGAACATTTGTTTGAAATCGATTAATAATAATAATAATTTGTTCAGCTAATAATAATAATAATTATTAGTTACTCTCCTACTTTAATGTATCCCCTCTCCTATCTTAATACAATTATTACACACACAGTCACAGTGAATCTGTTTAATAATTTAAATATGTTTGTGAGAAAGTATGTGCCAGTTTCTGGTACCGTTTATTATTAATTAAACTACAGCAGTTTACTAATTATAAATTATTTTGTCACTTTAGAAATTTTACTACTTAAAAAATGAACATGACTGAACTACTAATGAAATATGAAATTATTATATGAATTACCATAACTTCAAAACATACCCTAATAAATTTCTAAATTGTTTCTAAAATAATGTATTTGTAGAGTTTTTTTATTTATAAAGTGTTTAGTTCTTAATATAGGCAGTATTATAATAGCCTACAATGTTCCCCAAAAAACTTAGGTTCCAGTGTTTTGTTATGTAATACCAATACGAATATTTTTGTATAATGTAATGTAACCCACCTTTAAGGGTTTATACATGAATTAGAGTCTTTTTTATTTTTCATTAAATTTCCTCTTAATTTCAGTATAAAACTTTCTATTTCTATTTTGAATTTTCATTTTAACTGTAAATTTGGTACAAGTAGAATTAAAGTACTGTATAATGTAACTTAAATTGTTATGCTAAATTGTGTGCTGTTAATATTTTTAAAACACTGCAAACTTCAAAAAATATAATATCAACATGTTTATTAGAATAATATTTGTTGTTTATTGTTTGTTATACTTTCCTTAAAGCAAGAAAACTGAAATTTTGTACATTTATTTCTTACAAGATAAATATAAAAAAATAAACCAGTTTTACATTTTATCACGTTCCGCAAAGGGGAGAACATTTAGTACCAACCCCTATAACTACAAATATTAATTTAATACCGCTAAGGAACGTGAAATATTTGGTTCACATATTGCTCGTAGGTGGAGAGGCGCACTTAGATAGAATTTTAAAATATTTGCCCTTTAAGGGTTGAAACATCTCCTAAACAATATATGTTGTTTGTTTACTTTCCTTAAAGCTGAAATTGTGTACACATATTTCTTACAAAACACATATGAAAAATAAATGAGTTTTACATTTTGTCACGTGCTGCTAGGAGTGAGCATGTGTTAACAACCCCTAAAAACAATAAATATTAATATTCATACATTCCTTTAAACTAGAGAGTTGAAGTTTTGTACAGTTATTTCTTACACGGTGCACATAAAAAGTAAACCAGTTGTACATTTCGTTACAACAAACCCTAAAATCAATCAATACTAACTGGTATTCTTTCCTTAAAGCTAGAGAGCGAAAATTTGGCACTTATTAATTTTAAGAAAATATTTTAGACGTAAGCTGATCAAAACCATCCCGATCTATGCATTCGCATATTAGACGTATCTGGGTGACTGCAAACATCCAGCTAAGACTGTGATTTACAAGTCTGTAGATTTAGCGGTTGAAAAAGAAGACGATCTTCTGAATTTTGTATTTATTTAATTTATTTAGCAAACATACCATGACGAAGACGATTGACGGGCAGCCAGTGAACAATAAATAGCAAAGTAATTGAATATAAATGTTATAATTCACTTTCGTAAAATAATAGACGAAAGAAAATGAGAGTATTAATATAAAACCATAAAATTAAATGTAGACCAGAGTTTGAGAAAAAACTTCAAAGAGCAGTACGCTGGAAATTATAGCCCGTCTCACCTTAAGTTGAGGCAAGCAGGGTGGGTAATTAGGGTCGTAAAAACCGTCATAAAACTGACCCTTATTAATGCCGCCTGAGTGAACCTGTAGGACACTCTAGTATAAAATTGCAATTCAGTATGTCTTAAGTCAAAATGAAAAAACGATATCATATTTCGTTTCATGATATTTTCCAGATAATTTTGATACCAAATTTGATTACATTTGGCCAACTTTGAGCTGTACTAGCATTATAAACTTTCTTAGTTGAATTAACATTACTAATACCGGTATGGTTTACAACAATAAAGCCACAAAAATGTACTAAGTAGAGAAGTTCATATTTAAATCTATACTAATATTATAAAGAGGTAAAGTTTGTTTTTTTTTGTTTTTTTGTTTATATGTAAACTATGTAGGGTGTAATCTCTGGAACTACTGAACCGATTGAAAAAATAGTTTTACTAATAAAAAGCTACACTATCCCTGAGTAACATAGGATATAATTCATTTCGTTAAAAACCTTTTTTTATTTCAAAATTTGTAAATTTAGTCGGGAAAATTCTTAGGTTAGGCCTAGAATAATAAACCAACACATGTATTTACATTTATTACCATAGCAACCAATTGAATAAAAAAATAGATGATATAGCTGTTTGCTCCAATTAACAGCTGATTTCAAAATTTGAAGCAATTATTTTTGTATTTCTAACTTTTAGGTTAGGGTTTAAAAGTGTAGACCTGAGCCTAGCTGGTTCTTTTAACAATTATTATAACTGCTGTTATCAAATATAAGAAATAATTTGATTTGAATATTTATCATTATTTACCATCTTAGTTTTGAGGTTATTATTAATCCTACACCTTTATTATAAATAAAACATAACATAATAAATGTTTGTAGAAGGTCCCATTGGAGGTTGACGTGCGGAGCACGCATTGGTCTCCCCTAGTATGTAATAAATAATTATTATTTGAGCAAAAAAAACTCGATACTCTATCGTTATTTACCATAATACAAACAATTGTGTCTTTGAACCATGTTAATCGGCCGACTTCCCTGTCTGACATATTGAATCTGATTTCCATAAGAGCAATGCTACAAAATAAGTAATTTTTTCTGATAATTCGTGGACTAAATTTAAAAAATACAAAAATTGACGAAGGTCTAACAGACCAAAACATTTAATGCGGCCTCTGGCAGTCTCAAGCCTGCAAAACGAGCTATTTAATAATTAAATAAGCTCGGAAACGCAGAGAGAAAGTTTTAACTATCACATAATATATGGTAATTATAATATGTTATTACTATTTATTAGTATTATTATGTTGCGTTAATTAATGCAATATAATTAATACCACTTTATCATTAATAATACAAATTTTATTTTGTAATTTCTTGTATTGAAAAAAAAACAGTTACAACACTTTAAGTCGGCCGATTAATATGGGACAAACACACAATTGTTTGTATTATGATAAATAACGATACAGTATCGAATTTTTGTCAAATAATGATTATTTATTACATTTTTAAATATGAACTTCTCTAGTACATTTGTGTGGCTTTATTGTTGTAAACCGTATTAGTAATGTTGATTCAACTAAGAAAGTTTATAATGCTAGTACAGCTCAAAGTTGGCCAAATGCAATCAAATTTGGTATCAAAATTATCTGGAAAATATCATGAAACGAAATATGATATCGTTTTTTCATTTTCACTTAAGACATACAAATTTGCAATTTTATACTAGAGTGTCCTACAGGTTCACTCAGGCGGCATTAATTAGGGTCAGTTTTATGACGGTTGAGACCGACCCTAATTACCCACCCTGCTTGCCTCAACTTAAGTTGAGATGGGCTCTAGCAGGGTAACCACTATGACGGCAGGTAGAGTGGGCTGCGGGTGTGAGGGTGTGTGCGCGTCGGGGTGCGAGGGTAGCTTAATGCTCTAGAACTCTAGAACTCTTGAGGCTCCTGATAAACTATATAGGCCTACATATGAAACACATCTTTCCACTATGCAGTATGCACTACTCAGCAAAGGATTGTACTATAAATATTAATTGCAAATAGTATGAAAATTTTTTTCTACAAATTATAGTTAGCCTATGTATTGAATTTAAATTGTTTTTTTTTTAAATAAAAAGGTGTTGTGATTAAAAGTATGTTACTTTTTCGGTGTAATATAATGAAATATATCGTACGTAACTCGCCCGGGAAAAATCCTATTTACCGGGCTTGTAACGAGTATACTATTTCAGTTCTAATAGTTGAAAAAATAATAATAAAACTCTGACATCAAAATTTGGTTGTTTTATCCATAGAGGTGTTTCCGCTAGAAAAACAACTTACACAGGGACATAGATTATGAAGATAAATATTACTTTAAAGCTTTATTTATTTCATCCACGTTTCGAAAGTAGGTTAATTGTCACACTTAAGAAAAGAAATACTTCCTATAAATAATTCATACTCTTAATTTGAAGTATTTCGAAACTAATTTCAAGTGTTTCGACGTCCTTGAATAGGCTTGTCAAGCGAGGAGATAGTATCACTAGTCAAAAGGAATGACTTAGTGCGTTTACTTTCATTTTTCTTTGAGTTTAGTTAACCATACAGATGTCATGAGTGACAAGAGGCACGATTAGCCTATTCAAACATTCGCAGTGTTCTTGACATACAATACAATCACTTAGTCATTCCATTTGTAATTTGGCAAATGGTCAATTACAAGAATTACAGAAACACGGTGTTTACCACTTATACCGAGAGTTTCATAACACTTTGCCAGTAGGCTACGTTTAGATATGGTTTCTAGGCCAAAAACAGTGAAATGTCAGACATTTTCCTAGTTTTTCATTCATCTCCCATTTGGTTTTTTCACTTGGCAGTTTTTAACTCAAAAAACGGATTGATATACAGTACATATAATTTCATAGCGTAAAAGCTAAACTTCGTCTACCATCAGTTTAAGAAGTATGATAACAAAAAAGCACTAACTTTATAAAACATTCTCAAAAGATAAAAACAAATACTTTTTTAAAAATTTCAAACAAAATGTTTTTGTATTTTTCTGTACGTCAAATTAATAACCGAGTTACGGACGAAAACTGAAATTTTGTTCTTGATACTCGTATAAAAGACCAACCAAAAATAGCCTGGATTAGTCTAGAACCAAAATACTTTTTAAGGTTTCTGTCAATAACCTAGTTATTTATTGAGTTACTACAACAACTGTTTTCTTCGTCATCAAGACAATGATTTTATGTTCTTGAATCTCCAAGAAAAATAATGTTTGCGACAGTGGAAGTCCATCTTTCAAATTAATTTTTTTGAGTTATTGCTTTTTCAGATATTTAAAACATTAGACAACTTAATCAACTACCATTTTGAACTGGATGGTTGGGAATTTTTTTAAATTTGGTTTAAATCGGCCTTTATGCTATAAAACTGTGCAAAACATCAAATTATATAGTTCAGTCATATTACGAGAATTTTACATTTTCGTTTTTTTTAAATTTAGATAAGCACGGGAAAAGGTCGGGGACGGCTTGCACTTTAAATGAACAAAGTAAAAATCCTCCAAACCTGGAACGCATAAAGAAAACGCAGTTTTATGCGTTTTTTCAAGTGTTTTTGTTGTTTTTTTTTCAAAAACCCATTAATATCTCCAAAATATTAATTTTTATGAAAAATTACCAGTGAGCAAAGTTGTTAAGATTAAAATTTCCCATTAGACTAGATAGCATTTTTATAAATGAAACATTTTCTTTCGCTTTCCTAGAAAATGCGGGAAGGAGTATAAAATATGCGTTTTTTTCAAAAACCTGAAAATATTTCCAGAAATATACATCTTTATGAAAAATTATAAGAGAGCAAAGTATTCAGCGGAAAATTTTCCATAAGAAAGCATTGTTACAAATTCAAAATTGTATTTTCCTTTCTCGGAAAATGCAAGTGAAGCGTATATGTATATCCGTTTGTTCACGTTTTTTCCAAAAAACTGTTAATATGTCCGGAAATTTGTATTTTGAAATTTAGGTAAAATTTGTATTTATTTAAATGAGTCTAGGTATTATAGACATATTATAGTCTTCTTTATTTTAATTTTGAACTAAGGCGTTCAAGGAAGCGTCGCTAATAGGATTATAAAAGAGTCTATTACTGCAGGTAGTATTACCTTTGAATATATACTATATATTCAATGGTATTACTCCCTACATTCAAAACGGCGAAGTTGGCTTTCAATGTTAAAATAACCTAACCATACCTTCACTTGTAAGCATATTTTTGTGTTATTTTAGTCAAAAAACGAAAGCTGTATTTTTTTCTTTAAGTAAAATAGATTGTAAGTGTTGATTTTTTTGCATTTTTTGATTTTTTTGCTAAGGTTTTTTTTGCAATATCTCTTTTTGCAACTGAGTAAAACATTAACAAAGTTTACTATTTATATCATATGTTTATGAAAACAATAAAACGGTTTTTGAAAATGTATTCAGCAATTTAACATCTGCATATGACAGTACTTCAAAATGAAACCAATTTTTTAAATTTATTCCATGAATTAACGGGAAAAATTACTTATTCTGTAGAATTGCACTTGTGGGAATCAGATTCAATATGGCGGACAGGGTAGATTTTGTAATAACAATATTAGAAAGGATAAAGTGAACTAAGACTGCGCGTAAACAATCTATAAGAGTATATGTGGTAACCTTGAAAACTACATCCTTGTAATAAACATTGACTGTTGATACTGTAATGCAGGTCTAAACTATTTGAAAATAAAGTCACTAAAATGATTGAGTAAGACTAACGTCTAGTATTCAAAGTAGTCCTGCATAAAGTGCGAAAGAAAATATAAGTTTTATATTTTACTAGGAGGATCTTTGCTCGCAGATATGAATAAATGCGTGACAAAAATAATAATCGGGTAAATATTGAGAGTTCACTGTCCCAAAAACGTATAAGTTTCTTCCAGTTCTCATTTAGGCTTACATACATGATCAGCTGTGCACCAGTAAACGCAAAACCCACGATTTCAGCCATTTTGTTTCAGGTGCATTTCACGTCTTTGAGTGGATTTTACTTAAAATATTTTCTACAAACAATATTTTACAACTTAGATGCAAATATTTTTTCTCTGCTTTATATAAGAGCAACTAGCTGACCCGGCAATGCTTCGCTATTGCATAATTATTTTGGTGAAATAAATGCGACAAATTATCGTGATTTAGTAACTTTGACCCCCCCCCCCCCTAAGATTTCGAATTTTTTATAACCCTTTCTTAGTTAGCACCTATGCAGGGCCGGCGCAAGGACCATGCGGAACATGCGGACGCATGGGGCGCCGCCAGGGAGGGGGCGCCGACGCGCCAGCAAAAAGTTCAAGACCAAGGCGCCTTCAAAATTTTCCGAAATTTTTTTTTGCACCGAAAAATGTTTGCCTAAAGACGTGGCCGCCCTTTTCGGGTTTTAAAAGAAACTCCCTATTTCTGTTTAGCACTTTTTTAGGGACAGACAACCTACACCGCTATAGGGCACCATACTTTCAGAGTCGGCGCCCTTTAGTTTCAGTGAAAAATTCGCCCCCCCCTCCTAAAGACGCGACCTCCCCGACCGCCCTTTTCGGGAATTGAAATAAATGCCATATTTCTTTTTGGCGCCTCTTTACGGACACAAAAGACCACATAGGCTACACTAGTTTAGGGCGACATCCTTTCGAAATCGGCGCCCTTTGGTTTCAGTAAAAAATTCGCTCTCTTAAAGACGCGACCCCCTTTTCGGGAATTAAAAGAAACGCGGAAACGCCCTATTTCTTTTTGGTGCCTGTTTATGGATAGACAATATCAGGTACAGGTACAACTAGTACTGTATAAGGCGCAAACCATTCGAAATCAGCGCCCTTTGGTTTCAGTGAAAAATTTGCCCCCCTAAAGACGAGACTGCCGTACATTTTATACTAACTTCTTTCTTGTATGTGTGTGTGATATTAATGTAAAAACTTAACATTAACCTCAATCTTACAATGTTATCGAATTACCGATGTTACCTTATCTTATTGACAATTATACCTAACCCTTTACCTTTACCACGTTGTCATGATGTTACCAAATTGACTTGTGATATTGTAATGTTAATCTTACAATGTTACCTTTTGATGTTAAAAAGTTAAAATTATGTAAAATAAATATTGTAATATGATTAATTTGGTGTTTTCAGTATTCCACTTCCCCCCACTTAACTTTCCATTTTATCATATATTTATTGAAGGTCAATAAGACCGATGCTATATATATATATATATACATATACATAATACACTGTATATGTATAGAAAATATTTTATATTTTATTTTATTTTTAAAAGTGTTGCTAGATGTTATATTTTAATTTGATTTTATATAATTAAATAATTTCAATTTTTATACATTTGATAATGTACCGATTTTTTATTGCAATAAGGAGATATATAAATACATATACAAATAAAGGGGTGGGGGGAAGGGTTGTTGTGTATAGAGAGGGGGCGCCAAAAATGACTCTCGCATGTTCAGGAAAAACCCCTTGCACCGGCCCTGCACCTATGGCCCTAGAAGAAGCTACTTACCAAATTTCGTTTCAATCCGTTCAGTAGTTTTGGGGAAATCTAGATTTTTAGTTACTTTAATCCCCCCAAACCTCCCTAAAATTTCTAATTTTTTGAAACCCTTTCTTATCGAGCGCCTATGGCCCTAGAGGAAGCTACATACCAAATGTCGTTCCAATCTTTTCGGTAATTTTGGAGAAATCGTGATTTAGTAATTTTTACCCCCCAACCCCCCCCCCCCTAAAATTTCCAATTTTTAAAAACTCTTTTTTAGTGAACACTGGCCCTAGAGGAAGCTACATACCAAATTTCATTCCAATCCGTCAGGTAGTTTTGAAGGAATCGTTTTTTAATAACTTTGATACCTCCAAACCCCCCCTAAAATTTCGATTTTTTTTTTAAACCCTTTCTTAGTGAGCACCTATGGCCCTAGAGGAAGCTACATACCAAATTTCATTTTAATCCGTTTGGTAGTTTTTGAGCAATCGTGATGAGTGAGTCAGTGAGTGAGTGAGTGGTATTTCGCTTTTATATATATAGATAAGTGCCAAGTTTTAGGTCTCTAACTTCATAGCCTGTACCCGGTTTCTAGAACGTTCCGAAACAGGAAGTCGATGGATTTGAAGGATGGTTCAGAACCGTCTAGAAGTCTCTAGAAAATTCTGTAACCTTCTGGAAGATTCTTTAACATTCTGTAAGTCGGACCACAGAACCTTATACACTTTCTACACTTTACCTTATACATTTACTCTATTCGAATTAAAATATTATTAACAGCAAAAAGAGAAACCGAACAGATATCTACAGCTTCACAACGCAGTGATTTCATTAATAGCCTCTTAAGTTTGCAAATTAAAATCACGCATTGAGAGAGAATCAGATGGAGGTTAGAACAGTGAAAGTTAATTAAGCGCCTGAAGCGATGCGAGCTAGACAGTTCATAAACCTGATGAATTGCTTTCCTCATAACGGCCATGACGGTTTATTGGTCTCCCACAACGGGGCTGCATTTGCACAAGGGTATCGACTTAGGGGTAGTTTGCAAAACATCAAAGAATTTCCTAAAACTTTGCACAGTAGCCACACTTTTTCTACTGGAGCACAATATTTGATCCTCCTAAAATTGAGCAGGGACGATGCGGAGAGCTTGTTGGTTGTTGCATAGGCGTAACCAGGACGACCGAATGGGGGGGGGGGGGGGGGTTACAACAACCCGGGAGGGATTTAGGATGCAAAATATCACGTTCTAGGCTTTCCAAAAGTACTTTAAAACAATATAGGTATGTATAATTTTCCACTTCTAATTGTGATTCAGGTCTACTTTAGAATAATTTAGAATAGCAACCATGACTCATCCCCCGCCAAATATTTTCGTGCGCTGCCTCTTACCTCATAGGCTTGGAACACACGGCGTTTTTTTTTTTTTTTTTGCCGACTGCGGATTAGTTACCATCTCCGCTCATAAAAAGCCTCAATGGGATTCATTAAACTGAAGTGTCTAGTTCATTAATCACGAAGTGTGTTATGTAATACATTATTTCTTTTAATGTTTTATTGATATGAACAGAGAGCAATTCTCGCTTTATAGTTATTCCATCGCCGATTGAAAAGGAAGCAAAAAATATACTTATTTTCGTTCGTCTAATCAATAAATAAAAGAAGAGGAGATTTTGGAGCATTCTACACTTAGGCCAGTCGGTAGAGGTAATTTTAGACCAAAAGTTCCAGTAATTTACAATACTGTTGATTTTTTTTTTATAAGTACATTAAAGTATGTAGATTGACATAAAAAAAGTTTACCAGTCCATCGATTTCCCAAAGTCGAAAAAAAAAATCGAAACACATTTTTTTTTCGATTATCCTTAATATTTTGAGCTGGGATGAAGAAAAATAAAAATAAAAAGTACCACCCTGTAGGGGAAGTATTTTTCAATAAAAAAGGTCATATGTATTTCTTTCCACCGAGCAATGGTTTGTCTGGAAAAAAATCGATAATGCAGGTATGTATTTTGCAGCAGGGGAAATCACTAAAAGTTGAAATCTCATTCATATATGAAGCGTTGGCTTATTCTAAATTGGCTAAATTTTAATATATCGAATTGAAACATGACATAGGAGTTCAAATATATATTTTAAACATTTATGCTGAGTCTCAGCTTGTTATCTTGAAAATAACCCGATCTAGAGCCACTTGATTTATCAATGGGTTTCTCGATTTTAGGAGTACCGGACCCACGAACTAATTTTAAAGAATTTGAACCGGGTACTTTTATGGTATTTGATCGATGTTGGGGGCACCGGTGCTATAATGTCGTGTAAAAAACAAAATGTGCAGAATAATATCCTACATTAATTTTTTTTAGATAAACCTAAAAAGTTTCATTCTACTACAAAAAAATAGTTACTTCCTGTCAAAAAACCGTGCTTCCGGTTGTTGGATTTTTTTTGCTAGCGAATTTATCCGAGCGATTTAGACAACCAACGTGTGTACCAAATTTGGACCAAATCGGACTTAAAATGCGACCGTTAAAGTGCAAACAGGTATGTACATAACATTTTTAATGACACTCCAATACGTGTTCTAGGGACCATGTTCGCTGCTCATTTACTACTCCAGACTGTAGGTCTCACCATAAGGGTCACTGCAATAGCTCATCTTTCCAATGGGAATTCACTAATAATATACGATAAACAGGAGTTAACGGTAGGACTGTCGTGATACAGTAGGTTTATTTATTAGCCTACTGTAGCTTCTTGTGAGAGAAGTTTTTCACAACTGAAACTTATAAAGAGTAATCTAAGTTACAGCATGAGCAGGCGAGGTTTTGTAGTTTACGTTCCATTGAAAATTCTGCTGCTAATATTATTGATTTTGATAATATATATCTTTGATACATAATATAAACAGTACGGAGTAAGAAAGAGTAGTAAGAATGTAGTCTGCTTGTTTAAATATCAAACATAACACTGACTACAGAACCAATGATTATATTTATGTTTAGTGTAGGTTTGATATAAATACAGTTGATTTTAAAACGTTAATTTTAGTTAAACAACTTTTTAAGTTCAGTTTCTTTAAAAAAAAATTTATAAAGATCTAGGCTTATAGTATGTTGTATAAAGAACTACCTGTATTGTAAAAAATACTGTCTTTTCCAAAGTTTAAAAACCGAAAACAAAACACATATTATGTAATATTAGATATTCTTGATATCAATATTTTAATAAACTATTTGTTTACAACAATTCAAGTTTTGTGTAAATAAAAAGATTACCAAAGTGTGCAGTTTTTTTAAGCTTTTTAAATAAAATGAGCCTATCAATGTTGTTAATGTCGTGTACAATTCAAGAAATCTTTCAATGTAGCTGAGAAAATACATTGAAAATGTATCTTTTATTTTTGTTAGATTAAGAAAATACTGTAATGCCAAAAATTCCCCATGCATTTAGAGTCGTGAGGGGTGTAAACTATTTGGGGGAGTGTGGTTCCTGCGAGAAGGGAGTGAGCGGCCAAAGACTGTCCGAACCAGGTGACATTTTAATAGTCCTGGCAAACATATAAACAGTACATTTTTCACAAAACAGTTTCAATTTTTATCCGGAATGCAATGTTTACACATACGATAATCAGGGCTTTTTTTTAATCTGATGCGTTAGATTTTTAGTTAAATAGCAGTAAACAAATGGACATTTCCAGTTTATAAAAGTTCCATATTTTACTTTTGAACTGTTTAAATGAACTAATGAACTTGTTTCTCCTGTGGTCAATTGTGTTTGTCAAGTAATGAAATTCAACTTGTTTTTCATATAATTAATTGGAATTTGTGCGTATGCAAATTCTTAATTCTTTCCTTAACGCTTAATTGAGGAAACACTGGGAAAGGGCAAAGATCTAGACGGAATTAATGATGGATATTTATTAAACAAATTGAATTCCTTAGAAGTAAACAATTCAACTACAATTCAAATAATTTAACAAATAAATGAAAGAAATGGAAACAGAACTTAGAATTTGTTTCTATAATGTTTTTAATATTCTCCCGTGCAGGGAAGGCTATAGAAGGGATGTTAGCTCATACAGCCGTGAATGTGATGAAAATTATTTTATTTAATTATTGCTTGAAGCGTTAGTTTGGGAAAAATCATGTTATGAAAAATATAAAGCCATGAATTACAAAAATACATTTTTATATTAATTGCCACAGAAACCAACTTAATTTTTGACTCTGTAATTTTAGTTGTTCCAAATTATTAAAGGTAGCCTACCGTAACCCTGTAGCGAAGAGTTTTCGAACCTTTATTTGTGTGGACTTTTGTAATTATTTTGATGAGAGGAAGACGCCTGTGACAGATTCTTTCATGAAACACTCAGCACATCCAATATTTAATCTAATGAATTAAGAAAAGCTTACTTTCATCAAACAAAGTAGTATATATAACAACCACATACTTAGTAATATCACATATTTAATTTTACTTTTCTATTGGGATCATCGATTTAATAAGAAGTAAATAATTCGACTACGCAGCTGAACAGTTGACATCATGAGTTGAGCGAATTTCCAAAATTTGTATTTGTTTTAGGGTTTCAACCAATTATTTGGGAATGTATCTGCTCAGGAAGACGTTGAATAGCTGCCTACGTTTACGAAATATACTGGGTGGTTTATAAAGTCACTTCCCTCCTTTTAACTTTTGTGTTTATTAAAACAAACAAATATCCTTTGGGGAACGATACTAACTTAACCCAAAGTATCTTTTGAAGCAATCGGAAATTTTGAGTGTCCCCTAAAAATGGGGGATTTTGGGGGCAACCCAAAATTTTTAAAT
>JAGFPH010000012.1:2232552-2255450 GCA_018207615.1 Philaenus spumarius | reverse complement strand
ATAATACAATGTTCAAAAAGCTATCAATTTGTTTTGCATTTTAGTCAACTTAGATAGAGTAGGAGAAAAAATGTAAAATAGATTAGGATTGACTTCAAATTGGGTTACATTTACATTAAGACTTCAGTAAAAACAAATCCAACAATTTATAATTCGATCACGCAGTTGAGCCGCTGAGTTTAGCCAAATTAAATATAGCCTATATGTTTTAGGGTTTCAACTTTCAACCAACAATTTGGAAAATCGGTCTACTCACGAAGGCGCTGAATATGTTAGTAGAATTTATTTGCATCTAAGCCTCCAGCTTCGACTCACACGCTGCTTCGTTCCACTCGCAGCAGAAAAACTCGCTCTGCGAGTTTGCACCTCGACCTTGCGTCCTCGGGTCATGAGCTGTTTCGCTTCGCTCGCAGCGTATAACCTCGGATGTCGGCCTCGGATCAGAAGATGCCCCATCGGTAAAATTCCTCACGTGTACCGGGTACTTTTATGGTATTGTATTTTATGTTTTGATCGATTTTGGGGAAACGAAGTGAGCTATAAGTTCATGTAAAAAACTAAATACTGTAATTTATTTACTATCATATATTATTTTTTACATAAAACCATAAAAGTTACATTCTAGGACGAAAAATAAAATATAAACATTCATTTCCGGTTGTTGGATTATTTTGCCTAAACGAACTCGTTCGAACCAATTAGAATACCAAAGTGTGTACCAAATTTGGACCAAATCAGAAGTAAAATGGGGCCGTTAGAGTGCGAACACACACACACACACACATACGATGTTTATGATACCCCAAAACGTGTTCTGGGGGTCATGATCGGTACTCATTGACTACTCCCGATCTTAGGTCTCACCATAAGAGTTACTGCAATAGCCCATCTTTCCTATGAAAATTCGCTATAAACTTTAAAAAACTCCTCCATGAATTTATTATAGCTGTTACAAGGCATTTGAATATTGTTTATTTGATTTTCTTCATTTATTTGTAACCGAAGACCTGTCATCATGCCACATATCAAGTGTCCACCTCCACGAGATGGGCTTCATCATTATGTCGAATGAGTAAGGAACATTTCCATCTTTTCAACCCCTGTATCTTATGAACGGAGTGGTCTTCTATCAATGTTTTAAATTTCATAACATTATCATTAAACGGAGCAAAGTATACATGCTGACATACAGGAAGCCTTTTTCGTTGATTTTTGTTTATTTGCTTTTACCTTATCTAAAAAAACTTGTGTTATGGTTACCAAGTTGGTTCCTATGTTCCTACGGTAATAAATTTAAACGATTTCAATAAACGTGTTTTGGTTTAGTTTCAGACCTAACCTAAAATTATGTTAAGTTTTTTTAAATCCAAATCAGTTGTTTCATTTATACGTAACAACAGTTGTTTGAATTGAATTATAATACAGTAAGCATTTTTCGTTGTTTTTTGTTTGTGTTTATTTTGTTAGCTTAACCTAAAAAAACTGATTGTTGAGGAGAATAATTAACTGATTCTAAATTCGCTAAGTTGGTTGCTATGGTAATTAATGTAAATGTAAATGCATTCAACAAACATGAGTTGTGAAGTTTGATCCGAATCAGCTGTTTCATCTGTTAAAACTGGGAGTGAACCGACAAATTTTCACTCTTTTTATGCTTTAAAATCAGCTTTTTCCAAATCCTTTCTTAGAGTGCGACTATACCCCATAAAAGTATACCTTCAAAGTTTCTTATTTTTATCTAAGTACTTTTTGCTCCACGTTTATACTTTGTAAGTCAGTCAGTCAGTCAGGACAAAGCCCCATATATATGAATAGACTAGGCGCTCCTCTTTGTTCGCTTCACTCACCAGCCGCGGTGGCAACCCATCCAATGCAAACAGATTATTGTATACGCTGATATTTTCACGGAAATGACAATTGAGTGGTGATTTCTCATAATGTAAGAGAAATCGAAATAAACACGACCATCCCCAATAATTCGAATTACGGCAAGCGTAGTAATTTCACCAATAATACGTAAATAATCAATAATAAACATTTCAAATAAATATTGATATTACCGACTAAATAAAACATTATCATATTATGCAACATAAGATGTATGACTTACAACAAAGTAAGCCTTTTTTTGTTTGCTTTCCCCTAATCTAAAAAAAACTATTAGTTGTGAAGAATAATTACCAAATCCAAAATATATATTTGCCACAATTTTGCAAATAAACATGTTTTGGTTCATTGTAGGCCTAATCTAAAATTATGATAAGTTTTTCATCCAAATCATCTGTTTTATTTATAACATGTAGGCTAACAACAGATGTTTGAATTGAATTATAATAGTAAGAGCCTACAGTAAGCAATTCTCGTTGATTTTTGTTTGTGTTTGCCTTTCGTTTGTTTATCAAACAATCTAACCTAAAAAAGCTGTTGGCTGTGAAAAATATAATAAACTGATTCTAAATTTGCTAAGTTGGTTGCTATGGTAATGAATGTAAACAAAGATGTGTTGCAAGTTTTTGATCCGAACAGCTGTTTTATCAGATATAAAATGGTTGGGAGTGAAGCCCCAAATTTTCACTATTTTTACGCTTTAAAATTAATATTTTGCAAAATCCTTTCTTAGTGTGCGTAAATAACCCCAAATAATATACTTTTAAATAATATTCGTATTTATATATTAAGTAGTTTTTGCTCCAGGTTGCTTCTAGGCCTATATCAATCATTCGGGACAAAACCTCTTATATAAATAGATAGAAAGACTTACAAATAAATAATAATACTATAGTTTTTGCATAATAATTTATAGGGGTATATTGGGAAAACAATATTTATATAACTTTGACTGTCATGTTAGTAAACATATAAATTCATCACTCACCTTATTTTTTAAAATTTACTTGAACTTTTAACTTAAGTTTATAACTACTATAAAGTGTATATTATTCACATTGGCACTATATTATTAAACACATAAATACAATTGAAACACTTCCCCTAACACGGTTGTAAACATGATTATTTATAGTTTCCTCACACTTCAGCGCTGAAACCTCGAGGACATTCTCCTACCAAACGTGGTCTACTACTGACTACTTACTGATGGATAGAATGAAGGTAAGAACTCGCCTACACTCCTTCTCCGATCTTTGTAAACACGTACAGTCGTGACTGATATAGAAACTGTGTCGACTTTTGTCAGTGACTGTACACACTATCTGGTACATATTTATAACAATGTTCGTTGATAGAAATATATGGCCAAAATCTCTAGCTCATGAACGGTGGTAATAAGTTAAGACTAATCATGTTACTAAGTGTAACATAATCTCCTTGATCCATACTATATTATTGTATTAAGAATCGTGGATACGGATTGTCCCATTTTACCCCATATCTTATTAGCGAATTTCGATAGGAAAGATGAGCTATTGGAGTGAATCTTATGGTGAGACCTAAGGTCGGAAGTAGTCGATGAGCACAGTCATACTTTCCAGAACACGTTTGGGGGTCATTAAAATTGTATATATGTATATACCGGAATGTGTTCGCACTCTAGCGGCCGCATTTTATTTCCGATTAGGTACAAATTTGGTACACACTTTGGTTTTCTAGTGGCTCGAACGACTTCGTCAGCAAAAAAAATCAAACAACCGGAAGCACGTTTTTTTCTCGCGAGGAATTTTTTTTAGATTTGTCGTACTAGAATGACACTTTTTTGGGGGTTTATCTAAACAATAAATATAACAGATTCTGCACATTTTTTTACGCGACCTTATAGCTCGTCTGATTCACAAAATCGATCAAAAAGTAAAATATCATAAAAGTAGGCCTACTCGGTTTAAATCGACGAGGGGGATTTTACCGTGGAGCAGCTTCTGTTTTGAGTCCAACGGGATAAAACTCGCTATTGACTTTACCCGCTGAGAGCGAAGTGAAGCTGTCCGAAATCCTGGGCCGTAAGGTCATTGTGCTAACTCGCAAAGCGAGTTTTCCCTTGCGAGCGGAACGAAGAAGCGCGTGAGCCGGGGTTGGAGGCTGAGGTGCAAACAAATTCTACTTATATATTTCTTACACGCAGGCAGCTACTCAACGCCTTCGTGAGTAGATCCAGTTCTCAAATAGTCGTTGAAACCCTAAAACATTATAAATAAACATTTTGGAAATTCGCTCAACTCATGTCTGCGGTTCTACTGCGTGATCGAATTATTTACTTCTTATTTGTACGATCGACGATTCCAATAGAAAAGTAAAATGAAATATTTGATATTATTAAGGATATGATTGATATATGAGACTACTATGTTTGTGTTTTATGAAGAATCTTTAATATGCCACTTGCGTCTTCGTCTCATCAAAATAATTACTAAAGTTCATATAAATTAAGTTCGAACACGCTTCGTTACGGTACCTTTAATTAGGAACACGATTTCGGTCCTAAAGGGTAAATTAAAACATACTAAAATTTCTCGGTAAAAAATTAAGGCTCTGCTCCGGCAAAAAATAAAGAAACCCCTAATCCCCTAAAACAGTTGAATGCTTTGACGTTTCTCATTTAAAACAATTTTGTAAATCTATTGTAATTGCGTGGTGAGAAAAACTAAACATTCTTTGTAAAATTGCGAATCTAGCTTGCGATTTACTTTAAACTATTCATTTTTTATTGTATAAGGAAAAATCAAACTTGCTACTTAAAACATTTCAATTACGTAACAAATAAATGGGATAAAATGTAAAACGCAAAACGGATGCGTATTGTGATTGTGGTTAAAATCATACCTTGCAAACAATTTTATGATAAAAAATAAACGAAAGAATGGTTTTAAATGTAATATTGCTCTTATTGGATACAAAACCAAGATGGCCGCCAAAACACCAGACCCTTAATAAGTAAATTTAGTCGGTTTGTATGGTTTAACTTGAAACAAGTCGGTTAACGAAAAAGCACCCCACGAATAATGCAGAGAACAGTGGTGTGGAGTGCACATTTTGAGCAACTTTGTAATATTCAATGTAAGATCAATACATATCATATTAAATCAATATAATATGAAATATAACAAATGTAACCGCGGTCTGTCCGTGCTCGCCGATATAACTCCGCAACCCACCTGGCTGCCCCATAGGGGTTATATGGCATGGAAGCTATCCGTGAAGAAGGTTTCGGTTTGGAACTGCAAGGGTTAGGTTCGAAATATGGGCTTCAAAAGAGCGCAACGAACCAATGGAGGTCTTATGGAAAGTGAATCAGCTGATAATCGAGACTGAAGTGGCCGAGACTAGCCAGAACTTCCATGAATGTTCTAAAAGCTTCCAGACTGAATGTTTTAGAACGTTCCAGAATCTCCTAGAATGTTCCATACGGTTCTGGACCATAGAATGGACTTTCTGTTCTGGAACGTTCTGGAATGTTGATGGAATGTTCTAGAACACCGACCGTCGTCTACTGAGCCGAACTTTGCCGAGAGTCACGAAGGGCCCCGAACGCCTTCTATCTGCTGGACGCTGCATGAAGAGGTAGCGCGCTCTCACTTGACCGTCACAGCACAGACCTGCCATGCCCTGTACAGTAGAAGCACGATCCAGCAAGTTCCGAATTCTCCTCCGACCTTCCGCTTCCAGAATGCTGGTTGCTGCTGTTGCAGGACAAGTGGGCGCTACTACATTGAAATACATGGGATTTTTTGGGAACAATCAGATTTTGGTTTTTACAGGGCATGGCTGTGCAGGACAATTACGCGCGATGTTTTAGGTGTAAAATATTGTTCGTAGAAAATATTTCAGGTAAAATGTACCCATAGACGTAAAATGCACCTCATCGTGGTTTTACATTTACTGGAGCATAGAATGGCCATGTATGTAAGCCTAAGTGGGAAACATATTTTTTGGACAAAACTCACTATGCAATTTTAGGCCAAAGAACCAGATAATTCTTCCATTCATTTAGTCATATCTACGTCGCCACTCTCCTGACTACTGTTAGGCCTATAAATTAATATAATATTACAGCTTACCATCGTCTGTAATAACTTGTCGTATTGTAAAACAACGGCCGTTTCGGCTATTCAGCCATTATCAAGTTACTTTAGAATATACTGCGTTGTCATGGAACACTTAACAAAAACACGTTCATAGACATTTAAATAAATTATTCACGAAAACACATTTAATAAAACCATGTCCGGTGGCCCACTGTCTCGCACTGAACTATTGCTTATATAAGTAAAGTTTGGAAACTAGTTTGCCAATAGGAAAGTCTCATCTTGCTACCTTTCCTAATGACGAACCAGTTCCCATACTTCACATATATACACAATAGTTCAGTGCAATATGTAGGCGGCCTATGTCAAAGGTTCTGTCGAATTCTTAAAAGAACTCCAAATACAACTGAATGTTATTAAAGAACTTGCTAGTTTATAATAAACATTTACAACGACTTTGACATTTTGATAGTTCAAACCAATTGGTCAGCCATTACAGATTTGGAACTGTAATATTTGTAATGCAAAACGGGACCAAATATTTTACCATGAAGTAGAGATTGATATACATTTTAACCATATCTAAATAGTACAATAGAAATTAGGTCTTCTGGAGTTTTACAGGAAGTGAAGTGTCGGCCTTCTTTTCTATGCTCGACCTTGTATTAGCGAATACCTATTCTACAAAGGAACATGCTCGAGTAATTGCTGAAAGCGTCCAAATTGGAGGTTAGGCCTACAAGGTATATAATTAATTGTTTCTGATATAGCTTCACGCGTAAACTTAACATCACACAATGGTGCTTAAACTAGGGGGTGGGGGGAGGTGGGGGTGTTCGGATCGGGATTAATATTTTTAACAGAATATAAAAAAATTAAAAAATAAAAAAATTGCATTGGCCTAAAAATGCGTAATGAGTTTCGTCCAAATAATTATGTTTCCAATTTAGGCTTACAAATATGGTCATCTATGCTCCAGTAAACGTAAAACCACAATGAGGTACATTTCATGTCCCTGGGTACATTTTACCTGAGATATTTTCTACGAACAATATTTTGCATCTTACGAAATGCAAATGTTATTCTTTCCTATATAATAAAACCTAAGAGTTATATGTGCCAAGTTTTAGGTATGTAGCTTCATTGCCCGTTTCTGGTTTCAACAACATTCCAGAACGTTCCGGAACAGGAAGTCCATTCTACGGTCCAGAACCGTCTGAAACATTCTAGAAGATTCTGGAACGTTCAAAGACATTGTGTCTGGAAGCTTTTATTTAGAACATTCAGGAACGTTCTGGCCAGTCTCGGCCACTTCGGCTCTCGATTATCAGCTGATCCACTTTCCATAAGAACTCCATTGGTTCGTTGCGCTGTTTTGAAACCCATATTTTCGAACCCAACCCTTGCAGTTCCAAACATACATGGCTTGTATGGTATGGTAGCCCTCCATCCACCGTCTATGAAGAAGGATTCGGTTTGTAAGTGTAGGGGTTGGATTCGAAGATATGGGTGTCAAAAGAGCGCACCACACCAATGGACTCCTTATGAGATGTCGGCGAAGCAGCTGGTAATCGTGTGCCGAAGTGGTCGAACCTTATGATACTATACCGTCAGGATCTTGTACCGACGCAGCAGTATACGGGAAAGTACCCAAAGAATAGCTCTATTAAATTATGCAATAGTTATGTTCATGATCTAGTTTCTAGAGTAACCGGATATGCTAACAAAAATAACTGTTTGTTATTGTGTCTTACGCCAGCAACCCTTTTTGAAGTTTTTTCTTTCAAATTAAATTGTCTCATATAGGCCTACACGACACATGTTTCCGACCTTATCGTCCATCGTTGGGTGATTAAAAACACTTAAAACATTCAAATGACAGTCATTCACATAACACTCGCGCACAATAAATACATAAATAATGTTCACATCATTGTCTCTGAGCCGGCGCTCATGCAGGATTGTCCAAGGTCTCATCAGTGTAAACCCCCACTCTTCGTTATATATCTCTGTTCCCTGAGTGTCTGAGAGTTGAACATTGGATGTGAGTTGAATTTTTATTTTTCATTTGAAACATTGTCGAATGTATGTTTTAACGCCTTGAAGATTTCAAATTCCTCAAGTGTGTCCATTCCATATTTTCTTCAGCATTCTTTAAAGTGTGGTTCTTGTCAATGACATGTCGATTTTTGTTGTCGGGCCTTAGCTTTGGGGATATGTTCACGAAATTAATTAGGACTGTTACCTCGACCTTCTCCAGAAAACCCTGAATGGACGCCTTTGCTGCAGAGTTTTCATTTCGTAATCAAAAGAAACAAAACGAACTTGCTCAGTTTTTTTATAACTAACAATATTTCATTATCCCAGATAATCCCAGCCAAGAGAACAAAACACTATTTGGTTGTCTAAACCATAATCAATTTCGACACCAGAATTAATTTCGCTAATAACGTATTTCCCAAGCTACAGAATGGCTTGAACGGAGATTTATTTTTGGGATTTTTAAAGATCGTTAATTAAGCCTAAAGGATGTCGTCGCGTTGGCTATGTTTACATAAAAATACCAGGTAAACATAAGTAGCCTAGATTTATAATCTGTGACTCGTTTGTTGTTCGTGTAAATATATCTGAGAAGGTCAACAGTCATCAGCAGAAGTTGACAATTTAGTAGATCTGTTATTAAGTTGGCACTGTGTGTGGCAACAATGATGTGAACGTAATCTCAGAATTAATATGGGAAAGGATAAATACTTCACCAAGTTCGACAATGAAACAAATATTTTCCGTAGTTAAAAACATTCCAGTCATTGTTTTCTTGGCCTTTTTATCGGATTTCTATAGGAAAAATGAGTGACTCTTATATGGTGAGAGCTAAGGTCCGGGAGTAGTCAATGAACACTGATCATGGTAAACAGAACACGCTTTGGGTGTTATTAAAAATTGTATACTTGTGTTTGCACTTAAACGGCCGCATTTTACGTCCGATTTGGTCCAAATTTCTTACACACATTGATTTTCAAAGTCGATCGGACGAGTTCAAAAACCAACTCCACATTTGTTTTGACCGGAAGATTTTTTTGTGATTTTTCGTACTAGAATGAAACTTTTTGGGGTTTTATGAGAAAAATAAATATAGGAGATTATTCTGAACATTTAGTTTTTTACAAGACCTTATAGCTAGTCTGGTTTATTTTTTAAACAATGTCATAGCGAGTTTATCCGCTCCGAGCAAAGCGAAGCAGTCCAAAATCCGAGCCCGTTTGGTCGAGGTGCATACTACGAGCGGAACAAAGCAGCGCGTATAAAAAAGTTAATGAATGTATTAGAGGTATTAGTAGGTAGAGGACCTGCGAGAGCCCAGGTAGCTGGCAGGCCCGACTGCCAACTTACTGTATACAGAGTATAATCTATACTAGTCTATATCTACCTATACTAATATTATAAAGAGGTAAAATTTGTTTGTATGTAGGGGGTAATCTTTGAAACTACTGAACTGATTGAAAAAATAGTTTTGCTAATAAAAATAATTCGACCACGCAGCTAGACCGCTGACGTGAGTTTTTTCTATTTCCAAGTCGGTTGAGCAAATTCTATTCTGACGTGAGTTGAGCAAATTTCCAAAGTTAAGTTTATATGCCTATGTTTTAGGGTTTCAACCAACAATTCGGGAAATAGGTCTACTCGCGAAGGCGTTGATCAGCTGTCTGTGTGTACGCAATATATTAGTAGAATTTGTTTGCGCCTAGTGGTCTCGCGAGTTTGCACCACTTGGCTTCAAACCGGGTACTTTTATGGTATTTTACGTTTTGGTCGATTTTGGGGGAACCAAGCGAGCTATAAGGTCGCGTAAAAAAACAAAATGTGCAGAAAAGCATCCTACATTTATATTTTTAGAAAAAACTTTAAACAATTTAATTCTCGTAGTAAAAATCTCAAAAAATAGTTACTTCCGGTTAAAAACGTACTTCCGGTTGTTGGATTTTTTTGGCTAACGAACTCGTCCGAGCAACATAGACAACCAACATGTGTACCAAATTTGAACCAAATCAGACTTAAAATGCGGCCGCTAGAGTGCGAACACATATATACATATATATATATACATATATACATACTTATATATATATGAATTTTAATGACACCCCAAAACGTGTTCTGGGGTCCATGATCGGTGCTCATTTGCTACTCCCGACCTTGGGTCTCACCATAAGGGCCACTGCAATAGCTCATTTTTCCTATGGAAATTCGCTAAAAAGCTTCACTATCCCTGAGTAACGTAGGCTATAATTCATTTTGATAAAAACATTTTTTATTTAAATATTTGTAAATTAGTCGAAAATTATTCTTAGGTTAGGCCTAGACTGATGAATTACCAAAGCAACCAATTGAATAAAATAACAGATAAAACCGCTGTTTGCTCTAATATTAACACCTGATTTCACACTTTAAAGCAACTATTTGCATTTCTAACTTGTATTTAAGTGTTTTATTAAAGTGTAGACCTGAGCCTTGCTGGTTCTTTTAACCTTTATTATAAATGCTGTTATGAAATATACGAAATAATTTGATTTGAAGATTTAATATTATTTACCATTTTAGCTTTGGTGCTATTAACCCTACACCTTTATTATAAAGAAAACATAACATGATTATGTGTACAGAAGGTTGGCGGCTCTTGACATCAGTCTTACAGATTTTTTTTCGTAAGCAATTACCATACATTACAAGCTGTTCTTTTCTGATCTCGAACTCGACTATACTAATGAATCTTCTACCAATCCAAGCGGTGACTTATAGTTCTAGTAGCCTTAGTAGCTTTGATTATGGACCTTAATCAAAGGTAGTAGTGTACTATAAGAAGATGGAGTATCCTCGATATGAGTCAACGAGCATAATTCATAAGACAACGATAGGATTAGCGGAAGATTGAACTCAACTTAATTATGTAGATCCTAGCAGATATAATTATTATAACAATATAAAAATCTGTTTAACCATTTAGTCCAGTACAGGTGTCGGCAACCCGCGAGATTGTAAATACGACGGCGTTGTTCACAATCTGGCGCTATAATATAAACTGTTCGCGATGCACGAGAATGGACGCCTAATCGAATACAACTTCAGAAAACGCATCGAATTCAGTGAGCGAGTCAGCCTATGATATTGCACTGGTAAAGCGTTCGAGGACGAATTTTAAATCTGTAATTATTAAACTTTTGTTTCTCTTCTTATTTTGTTTATATTTGCCGAAAACAGATTTCATTTGCATTTTTCATTGGAGTATGTAATTTCACCATAATATATATAGCCATATTGTATACAGAAAAATAGTTCGTGTAAAAATAAATGGCCGCCAATGAATTCATAAATATCTTTTAATGAGCTCCAGTCGCTCCATGTCTTTGTGATATACTTAAGCCCATTTAGATAAATCGTTTAAGTTAAATGGTTTGTTATTATGACTAGTATTTCAACAAACATAATTATCTAGAACTCATAAATCTTTCGAGTTCTAGAGAAACATTAATTCTTTTGGATCTTTTCTGAGACGTGGACAAACATCCTTTATCGGTTTTAATAGTTCTGTTCTTTTAACAAATGTCCCATAGGCTAAACAATTAAGACAGACAGACGGTTCAGCATCCGAGTGGGAATCACTTTTGTAGGTTATGTTCGCATTTTTGGCAAATTTACAAGCCCGCCCAGATCGGACACAAGGCCAATGCATTGTGGTCAAGAGCATCTTGTATAGCCTACTCCAGGAAAGGTTATTTAGTACCTATAATGTATGGGTATTGCTACAAACAAATTAATCGAAATCTCATTAGCTTGGATATCAAGGTCGCTGTGAGAGAAAGTCGCGTCCTTTACTCTAGATAAATCAGGCCTAAAACATTGCTGTGGCTATACCTTTGAGTGCTTTAATTCTTGGACATGTAGGCCTACCGAAGTCGACTACAGCAAATTTGAATGTTATTTAGCGTGAACAATTATTTAAACATTTTGATAAAAGCTTTTCTTGCTATTTTCGTCTACAGCTCGAGAGCCCGAAAAAATAATAGGCTAATGGTACAAACCTATATTAATCTATAGTTTGATTTGTGCTGATAACACAAAATGTAGTAGTCTATGAGGCAGTCCTGAGGTGATATTTTTTTGATGGCATGGCATTAAAAAGAAGCATTATGAATTGTAACAAGCCGAAAACTTCATATTACATTATTTATCAATTAATTATTATAAACCCTCATGTATTTTCGTAAGCTGTACAAATATTTACTGGTGACAAGCTAGCAAACGGGTTTTTCTTATCCTATTAAAAAGCTCGTTAACAACGAGGAAGACGTTTCTTTAATTAATAGAATGCGGAAGCACGGGTTTAGGCATATTATAATACTTACTGCTTAAGATGAACGCTTACGATTAAATTTAAGAAATTATTACAGTTCTGATAGCAGTACAGCATAATTATTACAGCACCAAGTAACTCATTATTAGTGCAATTATTGTTCTGTTGAATAAAACATTATTGAACCATGCAGCTGAACCACTGACGTCAGTTGAGGGAATTTAGTAAATTAAGTTAATATGGTTTAGGGTTTCAACCAACTACTGTATTTGGGAAATTTCTCTACTCACGAAAGCGCTGAATAGCTGCCTACGTGTACCAAATATATTAGTAGAATTGTTTCCCATCACGGTCTATATCCCCGGCTCACAAGTTGCTTCGTTCTGCAAGCAGCAGAAAAACTCGCTTTGCGAATTTGCACCTTGACCTTACGGCCTCGTATTATGAACTGCGCTTTGCGAATTTGCACCTTGACCTTACGGCCTCGTATTATGGAATGCGCTTTGCGAGTTTCGCAGAAGCTGTGGATTTTAACCTGGTACGTTTTAGGAATTTTACGTTTTGATCGGTTTTGGGGTTTACCAGACAGGCTATAAAATCCTGTAAAAAAAATGTAGCCTACAGAATAATCTCCTATATTTATTTTTTGTAGATAAAACACTGTACTAATACAAGGACGGGCCAGAGTGCACGTTGGCGATTTGCTCATTAAAGAGAAACTGCATCGGCATATTTATGCCCCATTACGTGTGTTTGTGTTAATGTTTGAGGAGTGTTTATGTGTAATTTATAGTTTTTTGACGCGCATTAAACAAATGCAAATCATTTTTAAATTTTTATAAACGGTTTTGAAAATGCCTGAAAAAATAGGCGTAACGTTCGTCACCGAATAAAAAGTGATCACAATAGGACTGCGAGCAGTAAAAGGAATTAAGGTATTTATGTAAATATCCAGTCCAGTAAGGTAAAATACAAAATAAATGATAAATTGACGCTCAAATTTAAGTCTAAAGAAAATAATGTAGGCTAAGAACCCAATTAGCAAAACTTAAAGAAACAAAACAAGCTGTAATTTTACAAGCAATAGAAGTACATCTTGGCTGATATCAATGTGTTCTGATTAAGTTTTACAGTTGAGGGCTTTTTAGAATTTCTGGACACCATTAAGTCAGACACGTTCAGAACTAAGGCTGTCTCTTCGATCTCCGCAGATCCAAAAACGGACAATCCTTAAACCCCGTCCAGTTTCCTCCGCATTGTGAACTCGGACTCAGATCTACATCTGAACTCGTTATCAGAATAGAGAGAAGTTCGGATACGACTTCGTTTCCTTCACCTTACCCAAATGACGGAACGAAGTACGCATCTTCCCCGCGCTACGTTCTTAACTGATAACAGACACCTGTGCAGTTATCGGACGATCAACATTCTCTTCCTCGCGGAGAGAGCGAGCAGGAAAGAAAAGAATGTGACTAACTTTCATGCTGTTCATAAATATTAACAGACATCGTTGGCTGTGGTTCGGATTCCACGTAAAACTGTAGGTCCCGTCTTCATTAGCCTTAAGTGCAAAACAGCAGGACGTTAAACCAAAAAAAAAAAAAACTGTTCATAAATCTAATGAATATGTTACATTGTTTTGTTAATATTTAATTTGTCCTGCATCCATGGTAATACAAAATATACATTTTTACAAAATTGTATTCTAGTCATGATTTTGTTTAACTAATAGTTGAGTAATAATATAAATATAATCGAGCTTGGCCCGTGAAACAAAAATATTTCTTAAAATAAAAACACAGAAATCGATTCTCACAAAAATATGTTTAAAAGCGTTTCAACGACCAAACAACCTCAGCGACATTTGAGACTAATAATTAATTATCATAGTTATAATTTAGTTGTAGATCAAATTTCACTGAGGATGACACCTATGCCATTGAAAGGCGATTGACGAATTATGTATTTTTGTTAGAATGGTGGTCTGTGTTTGTATTCTTAGACTACAGTTAAAACAGACAAAAAACTCCTATGGAACTGAAAATGTGTTCATACGCACAAATCATTATTTCAAATAAAAAGTGTTAAGTCACTATCGGCATCGATTCAACTTGTGCTAAACTTGTAGTCATGGTCTAAGGGGAAAAGTCAAAAAGTGTTTTTAGTTTTGTTTTATTATTTTCAGTGAACGATCGGCTTTGTGTATGTTAGTTTGTGCTTCTAAATAAATTTAAGTTTAGTTTGTTTATGCGCTTACTACAAGAAGTAGATATCCTAGTCTGGAGCTCAAGAGTCACACCTTTCCTATAAATTTAGTACGCATCCTATGTCCGGAAACGCTTCTTTTTCCAGCTTTACGTCTAACTAATTTAGACCAGAACAGCTTAATTGATTAAGTTAAAGTTTTACTAATCGATGTGAAGACCTAAATTAAAAACCCTCCTCCAAATTCATTTGATAATGGAAACTATTTAATCATTTAAAAACAGAATAACATAAAAACCGTATATTTTTATAAAACACTAAGGGAGACCCCTGAGTGCTTCACACGCCAACCACCAAAGAAACCTTCTGAAAACGTATGTTATGTTTTATTTATAATACCTCAAATAATTACCTCAAAACTAAAATTGTAATGTTAAATGTTCAAATTAAATTATTTCTTATATTTTATAATAGTAGGTATAATAATGGTTAAAAGAACCAGCAAGGCTTAGGTCTACACTTTAAAACCCTAACTTAAAAGCTAGAAATACAAAAATAATTGCTTCAAATTTTGAAATCAGCTGTTAATGGAAATATTGGAGCAAATAAATAGCTACATTATGTTATTTTATTCAATTGGTTGCTATGGTAATAAATGTAAATACATGTGTTGGTTTATCATTCTAGGCCTAACCTAAGAATTTTTTCCGACTAAATTTACAAATATTGAAATAAAAAAAGGTTTTTATCGAAATAAATTATAGCCTATGTTACTCAGGGATAGTGTAGCTTTTTATTAGTGAAACTATTTTTTCAATCGGTTCTGTAGTGCCAGAGATTACCCCCTACATACAAACAAACAAACCAAAAACAAACTTTACCTGATTAGTGATTATAAAAATCAGCACGACACAAGTTAATAAACATTAGGTTTACATATCAGTAGGCCCAAGAGTAGGCCTTTGCAAAGCAAACATTAGGGCCTAAATTAATTTTACAACTCAAAATTTGAATCGTAGAAAGGTGCTAGCTAACATTTAGTGTTATTAATGAGTCTACAAAATTAGACATGAATATAGGCTTTTATTTTTTTGAGGATCAGATACGCTTTAGAAGTAAATATTAAAAAAATCTAAACCTTGGAATTCGTAGCATGGAGGAAGTAAAATATCTGTATAAGTGTATAGGTAAATAAAAAGAGTTCAAAACAAACGTCTATTTAAAAGTTTGTGTACAATGTATGAGGTTTTATTAATAAATATAATAGTAGCAATGATTTATGAAGAAATGACAGTTATAAACTCATAACAAAACAGTTTGTGATTGCGAGGAAAATGCCGTCGCGGGAGCGCTTCTGTGAGTACAAAAGACGCGAGCGCTCAAAGGTTAAACGGGCCTCATGCCGCTAGGAATGAATGGATGACCGACATAGAATCAACGAGGAACAAAAACTACTTAAGATACAAATATGAAAATTATAGGAACATTTTATGGGGTCGTAGACGCACACTAAGAGAGGATTTTGCAAAATGTTTATTTTAAAGTGTAAACATTGTGAAAATTCGGATAAACCAGCTGTTGGGAACAACAGCTCAGCAACACGTTTGTTTAAGTTAATTTTCATAGCAACCAAATTAGCAAATTTAGAATCAGTTAGTATTATTCACAACCAACAGATTTTTAGGTTAGATTAACAAACTAAAAAATAAAACAAATAAATATCAACGAAAAATGCTTCCTGTGTTATAATTACAATTCAAACATCTGTTGTTATATACTACATATAAATAAAACAACTAATTTGGATATAAAACTTGACATCATTTTAGGTTAGGCCTACAATGAACCAAAATACGAGGCCTATATGTATTTGCACTGATTTTTCAAATTTAGAATCAGGTAATTATTCTTCACAACTAGCCTAATAGTTTTTCTAGATTAGATCAAACAAAAGTCAAACATCTGCTGTTACATATTATATTCTTTCCTTTAGTTCGGAATATCACAATTTGTTTGAAATGTTGATTATTGATTTATTTAAATAGTAATGGTGAATTACAATGCATGCCGCAATTCTAATTATAGCGGATAGTCGTGTCTATTTTGATCTCAGTCTTACATTAGCTAAGTACAGGCATTGATAGGCCACCGCTCAATTTTCATTTCCGTCAAAATGTTAGAGCATACAATAATCTGTGTGCATTGGCTTCGCCATGAGTTGCCACCAGATGAAAATACGAAAATTAAAAGGTATATCGCACCTTCGAAAGAAAAGTGACACAAGTCCAAAATATCAAAGTTTTCAGTACACTGAATTGAAAAAAATGAAAAATTTGAACTTGATATAGCTTTGACAAAAAAGATTTTAAAAGATTGACAATGTTGTTACTATACAACAAAATTAGTTACAAATTATAGGTAGAATAAAAAATCAGGCTAAACACAAGATTTTTTAGGTTTTTGTAAAATAAAAATTTTATTTCGAGTTGTGTCGTTTTTCTTCAATTAACAAAACTTATTTTAGTGTATTGCATTTGAGAAATAAAGACACTTTGGTGGTGTTTACAAACAATTAGATTTATTTTCACTAGAACTAAAGCTGTCTTACTTTGAAGATTAGTCTTAAATTTGTGAATAATACAAAATTGTAAAATAGCACACAAGTCATTACACTGTTATTAAATAAAATAGAATAACAGTTTGATTACACTTTTTACATACAAAATGTATGAAAGAAAAAAATTCAACTCCTATGACTAAATGTTATGAGATAAAATAAAAAAACAAAGTCTGTCAAAATTACAACTGAAATGTAAAAAGTAAAGAAATACTATGGCTGTCTGTTTCCAGTTCTGTTTAAAGAGAATTATAAAAGTATGAGTAAAACTTTGGAATTACGTTTTTCTCCACCAAATCTCGCAAGTCCTTTTTCTTTCGTTCAGAAATAGAGAGTCTGTGTTGATACATTGGTATTAAAACAACTTGAGAAATATGTTTTAGAACTCTTGCTTCATTTTTCCTGGCTGACCTTCTTCTTCTTTTTTTGGTTGAGCATCAGACTCTCCTTCATTTATTTCATCTTCTGCGGCGTTGTCTTGAATAAGAACCTCCTCGTAACCTTCATTTTCATCAAAAGTTGTTTTAAACTTCAAAACTAAAGGACTGTCTTTTTCAACTTTCACAATCTTTATGTTATTCATGGGAACCTTGTTTCCCTTAGTTGTAACTGTAGAGTTTATTCCGATTTGGTCCCACAGGTCTTTGAAATTCATAAAGTCAGAGTGACTTAGTTCAATTACTTTGTATGGCTTTCCAGTTTTTTTTGCTGTTTTCATAAGAGAAACATAATGGCCCGGGTGATAAATGGGTCCAGATTTCAAAGCCTTTTTCACCTGTTTTTCGATCATAGAATGAACGCAATCACCTTCATTCTGACTATGACCTTTAATTAAAAATTTGTGTGTTATGGACTTTATAGGGTATTTCTCTAAAGCATATAAATACATAGCAAATACAAACTAATTTTTTTGTTGGCCACCGCAGTTGTCTGAGTAAAACACAAACTCTACATCTTCATTGACATTGCTTGTTTTACTCTCGATGAATTTTAAAACGCAAGATGCAATCTCGCTGGATCCTCTGTTCCCTTCTCCTTCATGCCAGACAAAACATGAAGCACTGTCATTTTTTAACTCACAAACAGTTAAGTTAAAAACATTTAATTTAGATTTATAATACATTTGGGAAATTTCCCCCTTTGGACAAGGTAAAACTGCTTGTAGATCGTAACTGGCAACTACAAAATTGTCACCTACATTTTCCTTATCGGCTTGTTTCTGGAGTCTTGAAAGGTATTTTTCTATTATGTGCTTTTCATATTCTTCAACAATCTTCTCCTTGTCAGCCGCTTCTGCTGTGTGGCAGAGTTCACACTGGTCTTTTTTCGGAGTAAATATTGAAATGTTAAACTCCTCATGAAAGATTTTATGATACATTACATAGTTGCCGTATGGGCGCTGTTCACGTTTACAATCATTTTGATAGTCACGGTGCAAATCGGCTATTGTTTTGCCACCTTCTATGTAGTCTCGAGTTGTATTTTGTCTCAAGTAATGGCTCTCTATTTTTGGGATTGTTTGTATGTGCTTTCTAATTCCTTCTTTAATATTGACATCAAGTGTTATGTGATTTTTGTGTTTACCATGAAGATCTTCCATTACAAATCCACCATCACCTGACTTCTTGTCAATGACGGTGCGTATGGGCCTGTCTGTAATGTCAAGCGTATTTAAAAAAAATACTTTGCAAACTCTAATGCGTTTATTGTCAACTTGGAAGTAAAATGCGTTATTTGGTTTTCTAGTACTGTCAGGTTTAGGGTATCTGTAAATTGGTTCGATAGCTTGCATATGAGATGCAATAAAGTCACGTTGACGTGTTACTTCTTGTAATTTCCAGAAATGTTTGAAAATTTCTTGCCGTGACTCATGGGTTATTTTTGTTGCACATTTGAGCGTACATCGATCATCACAAGAAGGTTTTAATGTTTTCTCTGGGACCTCTTTCTTAGATTTTGACACGGAAGTATAGGCCTGGCCAGAATTTTTCAACAACTTAGTTTTATTTTTCAGCCAGTTATTTTTATCAGCAACTCTTTTTCTTCCTTTTTTGTTTTTGTTTTTGTGCTTCTTTTTCTAGAAAATCTATATTAAAACTCTCATTTTGATCAATATTGCTCACACTACTACTACTACTACTTGAACTATTTACATTATGTACATCTCGTTTTTCTTGGCTTAATACTTGTGTTTTTTTCCTCAAAGAAAGAAAGGCATGTTTTGTCTTTGTACATTCATCAGGCTCATAATTTGGAACATCATCGGAATCATCAAAGATACTATCATCCTCGTCTTCGCTACTGTTGTTCATTTCCTGACAACTTGTCTTGATGGTTGGAGGATTGCTATCCTTTGATGTTGATGGTAAATCAACACATGTTAAACAATGTGAATCTGTAATATTATTGACGTTATTTTGTTTAGAACAAGATTGTATGGCTTCTGAAATGCTTGTTGTATGAGATATTGCAGGTACAGCAACAATGCCAGGTTTTTCGACATTAGGAACAATAACCCATTTGTCATCGTTTGGCAAAATCCCTTCATTTTGGTCTGTCTGTGACATCGAATTTTGTTTTGCTAATTTTAGTATAAGTTCTGTACGTTTGTTAGACATTTTTATTAGTATTAAATCAACACTGTGTTTTACTAAACCAAAATCTTGTTATCAAAACTACAAAATATTTATATGGAAAAACGCCATAACTCAAAAAATAATTTAAGTGAACGGACACTACTATAAAAGAATTTACATTATTTAAAAACTAAAGTGTCACAACTCAAAATAGTACTATGTTTCTAGAACTCACAGAGAAAATGGTCAGGTTGTAATGCAGAAAAGTGTCACAACTCAAAATAGTACTATGTTTCTAGAACTCACAGAGAAAATGGTCAGGTTGTAATGCAGAAAAGTGTCACAACCCTAAAAATGACGTTTTTCCATCAAACTCACTCACGAACTGAACTAAATATTATCGACAATAACGTCACTACTCAAAACGTGTCGTTTTTGAAGAGAAACATCACAGCACTACCTCACAGAGTCCAGGACACTACTGAGAACTGTCGGTTTTCTATAGAAATGGCGCCAAGAGTCTAGATAAAGAAAACTGACACTAGCGCTGCCTAGCGGAAACTGGCGAATTTTACGTTGTGACTCTTTTCCACATAAAAGAACATGGTTTTTAGAATCGATTGAGTGAATAAAGACAACTAATTTAATTTTTGACTTGTGTCACTTTTCTTTCGAAGGTGCGATATTATTAATATGGGGTCATAGTCGCACGCTAAGGCTACGGTCACGCTAGACGACCTGGTCGCTGCGACAAAGAAAAAAAGTGGAAAGCATTGAATGATAGAGATACGGCCACGCTAGGCGACCCGCGACCAGCGACAGCAAATAGAGCGCGTCCAGGACAAGTACGCCTCCCCATGTTATTTATTGGAACCGGCCACGCTAAGCGACAGGTCACTATTTGTGGCTCCACCTGATTCATGTGCGCTTGATTGTAGTTCAGTGTTTTCAGTAGTACTGTAAGTAATGTTTCTCTTTTTGAAATAACCATGCCCTTTGAAGCTGATATTTTCATTAATGAAAATAGTTTACGTCAACATCTTTCGGATATAACTTTTAAAATTATCGTCAGTTTTTGCCCTAGATCAAAGTTAAATTAGTGAGAGAGTACGTTTTTAATTTTGTAATTGTTTATTTAAACAATAAAAAAAGCAATAAATAAATTAACTAAAAGGCTGTTTAGTGAATTCTTGTAGCTCTTGAAGATACCTTTCATTTTAAATGTAGCTGATTGTTGTAACTCATAAACATTTTGTGAAAATGCTGAAAAAATTCAGCATTAAATTATTGTTAATTTTTAGCGGTATATATATATATATATATTTTTTAATTACTATTTTTTTAAATTTGCATAGTATCATGCCTTAAGGGGGCGCTTCCCTGCCCGCCATAATTATTGAATATGATTCCCATAAGAGCAATGCTACAGAATAAGCCATTTTTTTCCGTTAATTCGTGGAATAAATTTAAAAATTTGGTTTCATTTTGAAGTACTGTCATATGCGGATGTTGATTGCCGAATACATTTTCAGAAACCGTTTTATTGTTTTCATAAACGTATGATATAAATAGTAAAAAATAGTAAACTTTATTAATTTTTTTCTCAGTTGCAAAAAGAGATATTGGAAAAATCCTTAGCAATCAACACCCACAATCTATTTGACTTTAAGAAAAAAAATACAGCTTTCGTTTTTTAACAAAAACAGCACAAAAATATGCTTAATAGTGAAGGTATGTTTTGGTTATTTAACATTGAAATTGGTACCCAATATCGTAGTTTTGTATGTGGAGAGCCGAGCCTTAATGCTCAAGCAGTTTTAATAACCTATTTCGTTTTAAACATTAAAAATTCGAAATTGTAAAATTGCCATTTTTTCATTTTGCTGAAAAACCTTACTTTTTTTAGTTTTTTTTTCAAATTTACACAAAAAGCATAATATTTACGTAAAAATTAATGTAGTATGACAGAAGTTCGTTAAACGATGCTGTGCTCATTCGAAAATAAGAAAAAAACTATTTTTTAATCTCCCTAAGCAATGACATTATATATGGTGTAAAACAGACCTTGATTCAAACGCACACTATTCAGAGGATTTACTTAAAATCTACGCTTTTTCTTCTTTTACTTTCTCACTATACTATAGTATAGAGAAAGTATAGTGATCGCAAAAAAAATTGATGTTGAGATTTTTGTGGAAATATCCGTTTTGGGACCCTCTGAGCATACATGTATGTATAGAATGTATTCTATAGCCCTGCCCTCTGAGTCCAAAAAAGTGGTTTTTACAAAATGTCTGTCTGTATGTCTGTATGCATACAAAGCTAGAGAAAACTATTCGATCGATTTCAACCAAAATTGCACCAGACATGTCCAGTAGGCCTGTATAGATGCACGAAAAAGGATTTTGAAAATGTTTGAAAAACAACCCCCTTTTTGGCCAAAAAACCCCCAAAAAATCAGTTATTATTTTTTTATAAAAAAACAGCTCTAAAGATTTTGATAAAATTTGGCTTATTTGTAGCCTTTAATGTGCCCTACCATATGCAAAAACCCGCATCTTTCTAAAATTTCTCGTTTAGCTAGTAATAATAATAACTGATTTTTGGGGGTTTTTTTTTCTATAAAGGGGGTTGTTTTTCAAAATTTTTCAAAACCTTTTTACGTGCATCTATAAAGACCTAATTGACGTGTTTGGTGCAAATTTGTTCGAAATCGGTCCAATAGTTTTCTCTCTAGATAATAATAATAATATTTATTAGTTAATCTCCAACTTTCATAAAAGTAAACAAAGCTAGAGAGAAAACTATTCGATCGATTTCAACCAAATTTGCACCAGACATGTCCAGTAGGCCTGTGTAGATGCATGAAAAAGGGTTTTGAAAAATGTTGAAAAACAACCCCCTTTTTGGCCAAAAAACCCCACAAAAATCAGTTATTATTTTTTTATAAAAAAACGGCTCTAACGATTTTGATAAAATTTGGCTTATTTGTAGCCTTTAATGTGCCCTACCATATGCAAAAAACCCGCATCTTTCTAAAAATTCTCGTTTAGCTAATAATAATAATAATAATAACTGATTTTGGGGGGTTTTTTCCAACGTTTTTCAAAACCTTTTTACACGTGCATCTATAAAGACCTAATTGACGTGTTTGGTGCAAATTTGTTCGAAATCGA